>JACEVL010006450.1:0-47500 GCA_020284085.1 Aporrectodea caliginosa
ACGAAGTCTCGTAGACGAAAAGTCTGTAGACGAAATGTCTGTAGACGAAGTGTCGTAGACGAAAAGTCTGTAGACGAATTGTCGCGACATCCTTCAAGATACCTATTCAGAGGCGCTCCCGGCCCAGTCGCGGCTGAAAAGAACGGTTTTCAGAGATGATCGAGTACAAGGCCAGGGAATTTGTCCTTGGTATCAATCGTAGCTCAATGGATGGTTGTTCCAAATGGTCTGGCCCAGTGGCATATATCGCCTATTATAGCCTACCTAAAGCCGGTACTGAGTATAGGCCTACTCTATATAGGCCTACAAACAAGGCCAACACATGGGACTCATCTCGCAACACTTGAGCAGACGTTGAAGATTCTGCCCATTTCGTCTGCAGTTTGCGAGCGTGGATTCAGCCAGGTAAATTTGCAACATACTACAGTGCGCAACCGGCTGACTAGTGACTAGCAACCTTCTGATGATCAGCATTAACGGGCCATCGCTAACGCACTGTAATGCCAGGAAATACTTTATTTCTCTGACTGAAATCTGGGCGCAATGGTGTCTTAGAAGTAGAGGCGAGATCTGTACATAACTTTGGGGACCGATTTTTCTGGGGCCGGTTTTTTTTTTGGGGGGGGGGGAGAAGGACCCCAGTTAAAACTTTGAATGGGACAGTTCCCCTATGTCCCTTATGATTTTAGAAGATAAGCCAGCTGACTATATTGTGCAGGAAATATAGAAAAGTGCACAGCTTTTCTCATAGTGACTGTACTACACGTAGTGTACAGTACAGAACTGTCAGTACTTGGTGCAGTGGTGTACTGGTTCGCTTGGTTTACTAGTATTTCCGTATTCCAGTGACAGTACTTGGCGCAATGGTTTGTTAGCTTTCGCTGTGTATTTTGTAGTTCGTCTTTCAGGGCAATTTAGTCACGTCTGACGCTTATGTGTTCAATTTGTTGCTCCTATATATTAGTAGCCTACTTCAGCTAAAAGTTTAACCTGCGACTGAAAATTCCCTTTAATTTTCAATTTAAAAAATCGATGTCCTGTTTGCATCGTAGTTGAACATTTGCCATTGCAGAATCCGGACGTATTATGGTAGCTCATTAGCTTCATTAAAAAATAACCAAATATGGGAGTGTTAGTTAAGCCTATTGTGATTCGTCCTTGTGTGTAGGCCTAAATCAGAGCATTTATTTAGCAAACTCCGATCAATTGTATCCACTGCGAATGGTTTACAACGCGAGGAACAAATCGCGAATAAAAATTAATTCCCTCTTAGTAAACTTTTATTATTTACATATATTTCCGATCCCTGCTTCCTTTTTGACAAATCGGACCCTGGTGGCACGTCGACCATTACTCAAAAGATTGGAATGGTTTGGGACATGACGGTATACTATAGGATGCTAACTTCCACAAATGAAGCAAAACAAAGTGGATAAAGTTTGGATTATTCCTTAACGGGAATGCTAATAAAGTAGGCTATCTATTATCAATGGGATTAGAGGCATATAAGACTTGGCCTCAGCTCCTCAGATCAGTGGCGCAGCAATAGGTTGTGCAGGTTGTGCAAAGCACAAGGGCCCCCGGCGGAACAGGGCCCCCGGCGGTCACACCGTCAGAGCGGCTTTCTTTCAGAATGTAGACCCTAATTAAATCAGCTTAACCAAGCCCAGTTAGCTACATCGGTAAGAACGTAGGCTGCGTCTCATGCTCCTCTATGCTATGCAATAGAGCGTGAGGATCGCGGTTCGCTTCCCGAAGGTGGCTTATTTCAGAGCTCTAAAAATCTCAGGCTACAATTAACGGTCCGTGCACGGGGATCTGAAATGGCGTGGCGCCTATTCAAAACGGGCTAGTGCTTCTGAATTGTTGCTTTGAGTCATCGGCTGCCTACGAATTATGGCACTCAAATCTCTGCTATTTATTTGTTTAAATCTACATGTACAGAGTACGCACTCTGTAGTGGACAAATCAAACAGCGATTTCTCATCCTTAGGCCCCTATAGTTCGTTGGCCGCAACGTTCAGCGCTCTGCATGTTGCCTTCAACACTGTTGGATGCCTCTGACAGTGGCGTAGCAATAGGTTGTGCAGGTTGTGCAAAGCACAAGGGCCCCCGGCGGAACAGGGCCCCCGGCGGTCACACCGTCAGAGCGGCTTTCTTTCAGAATGTAGACCCTAATTAAATCAGCTTAACCAAGCCCAGTTAGCTACATCGGTAAGAACGTAGGCTGCGTCTCATGCTCCTCTATGCTATGCAATAGAGCGTGAGGATCGCGGTTCGCTTCCCGAAGGTGGCTTATTTCAGAGCTCTAAAAATCTCAGGCTACAATTAACGGTCCGTGCACGGGGATCTGAAATGGCGTGGCGCCTATTCAAAACGGGCTAGTGCTTCTGAATTGTTGCTTTGAGTCATCGGCTGCCTACGAATTATGGCACTCAAATCTCTGCTATTTATTTGTTTAAATCTACATGTACAGAGTACGCACTCTGTAGTGGACAAATCAAACAGCGATTTCTCATCCTTAGGCCCCTATAGTTCGTTGGCCGCAACGTTCAGCGCTCTGCATGTTGCCTTCAACACTGTTGGATGCCTCTGACGACGAATTGTATGCAGCGTCCGAATTGTTGGCTAATCAGTATGATATACCGACATTTCGCTTGCTTTTCCAGCTCAGCTGTTGTAATTTTGCTCAAGCTTTCTTTCGAAGTTGTCAATGAGGATAACCATCTTTGAAATTGTGCAACTGTTAGACCTACTCATAGACTACTTTGTACCTGTCGTCTACATTCAGTGATGTCTGTATTGCCTACATGGTGCTGCTGACTTTGCCTGTGACTGTTGCAACATGTGAACGGTCGTTTTCAAAACTGAAGCTCATAAAAAAAACTATCTACGAAGTACCATGTCAGAAGAGCGGCTGAGCGATCTGGCAATGTTGTCAATAGAAAATATACATGCAAAAGCTTGACACTTCAAAAGTGGTGGATATTCTTGCCCAAGAGAAAGCGCGAACGTTTTAACTTTTAGGGTTTTTCTTCTTAGAATACCATGGACTTGACACTGTAGGTCTTGTGACCTGTGCAATTTGATTATCTGACCTTATTTATGTTGTATGCACTAGCGCTTTTTTTGTTTGAAATCGAAGGTGGGGTTCAAGGGGGAGGGGCCCACCACCGAAGCTCTGCACAAGGGCCCCCAAACACCTTGCTACGCCACTGGCCTCTGACGACGAATTGTATGCAGCGTCCGAATTGTTGGCTAATCAGTATGATATACCGACATTTCGCTTGCTTTTCCAGCTCAGCTGTTGTAATTTTGCTCAAGCTTTCTTTCGAAGTTGTCAATGAGGATAACCATCTTTGAAATTGTGCAACTGTTAGACCTACTCATAGACTACTTTGTACCTGTCGTCTACATTCAGTGATGTCTGTATTGCCTACATGGTGCTGCTGACTTTGCCTGTGACTGTTGCAACATGTGAACGGTCGTTTTCAAAACTGAAGCTCATAAAAAAAACTATCTACGAAGTACCATGTCAGAAGAGCGGCTGAGCGATCTGGCAATGTTGTCAATAGAAAATATACATGCAAAAGCTTGACACTTCAAAAGTGGTGGATATTCTTGCCCAAGAGAAAGCGCGAACGTTTTAACTTTTAGGGTTTTTCTTCTTAGAATACCATGGACTTGACACTATAGGTCTTGTGACCTGTGCAATTTGATTATCTGACCTTATTTATGTTGTATGCACTAGCGCTTTTTTTGTTTGAAATCGAAGGTGGGGTTCAAGGGGGAGGGGCCCACCACCGAAGCTCTGCACAAGGGCCCCCAAACACCTTGCTACGCCACTGCCTCAGATTCTGTCGACACTTCCAGACTCAGAAGTTCCTTGTGAACGTTTCTTTTCAAATCATAATTATTATATTTGAAGTCTTCAGTGTTACACACGTGACTCAAGTGAGACTAACAAACCTTGCTGTTCTTTCCACTGAAATGAAATATTTTATATGTATACGCTTCCATTAATTTCAATTAAATTTTTCAAAGACTTAGCACTAGCAGATATCAAGAAGTTTTTGAGTCCGGTAAGGGCCATGATGTTATGTCTTCAATTGACGTTCAACGTTCAAAGAAAAAATACCATGTGCAAGATTTTTCCAGTTGGCTGACAGAAGTGTATTACGAGGACACCGATGTAAGACCTTCAGAAGGCACCATCAAGCAACGATTTCTCAGCAGCAGAGTAGTGAATGTCTGGAATGAGTTGAGTGATGAGATGTTTTCGGTGGAGACACTCGACAGCTTCAAGGCCAGGCTTGGACAGATGGGATATTAGAGATATGTAAATTTTAATGGTGGTTCTCACACAGATGTTAGTCTTCTGAACCGCCGTAAACCTTGTTATTGTTGTTATTATTATTATTATTATTATTATTATTATTATTATTATTATTATTATTATTATTATTATTATTATTATTATTATTATTATTATTATTATTATTATTATTATTATTATTATTATTACTATTATTATTATTATTATTATTATTATTATTATTATTATTATTATGTAGTGTCATTTCAGTGGAGTTCAGAGATCGGTGGCAGTGTCCCGGAGAGGCAGATGGCGTTCCCCCGTTGAAGAGCCATTGAGATCCGCTGGAATAGGTATGATGACTCCATTGGATCATGGGTTACGTCACTTGTCCGTCTTCCCAACTCAGAAACGAACTGTAGTCCCTCTCTGCTCCAAGCACCGCCAGTTTCTAAGGCGACCGCAACAAACTCGTGGGTGGTAGTGATGGTGGAATATTTGACCCTCTTGGAGACAACTGCGCGTTCGGCAGCTTCCCCAGCTCCAGTAGATGTATGGCCAAGATGAGACGTGGCGTAGGTGTCGGGCACTGTCACATCCCATGCAAGACATCGTCCACGTGACCAAGGGATCAGCGTGACACCGTCTGGTCGCTTTCCATCTTCTCTTGACAGACCGAGTGGTTCTTTCTGCGAGGGGATTTTTGCTCTGCCAAGTGCTCTCCAGATGATGTCGTTTAACATACTGTGTCGTTGATGTTTTCCGCCGCCTCCTCTGCAAACCAGCCCATGAAGTCCTCTTGCGTCGACTTTTTGTCGACAGTGGTGGCACAGATGTGGTTCATAGAGTGCTGTCCCTAGCCTCACTCCGACTGCGATTCGTACTTCCTCGTCTGAGAGGCGCAGGCCCAAAGCAGTAACAGGGGGAGCTAGCATCCAGTCTCCAGAATGAGGTGCTCGTGAAGCTAGCAGGCGAGCACGATCGCGTGGACAGCTAGTGGACTCGAGCAGGCCTGTCCATGCCTTGTCTGTACATCGGAGGTCCCATTCTTTCTGACGATGAGTTGCTGCTCCTGTTGGTGGTTCTGCACCTGACAGGGTAATCCAAGCGGTAAGTGCTGAATTTGCAAGTTATTATTATTATTATTATTATTATTATTATTATTATTATTATTATTATTATTATTATTATTATTATTATTATTATTATTATTATTATTATTATTATTATTATTATTATTATTATTATTATTATTATTATTATTATTATTATTATTATTATTATTATTATTACTACTATTACTACTACTACTGCTACTGCTACTGCTACTGCTACTGCTACTGCTGCTGCTGCTGCTGCTGCTGCCGCCGCCGCCGCTGCTGCTGCTACTACTACTACTACTACTACTACTACTACTACTACTACTACTACTACTATTATTATTATTATTATTTTTTTTGCCCCGAGGTATACATGATCCCTCAGGGACTTAGAAACTATCCTAAGGTGTGCTATCAATCTGGAGTTAGTGGTCCTCGTCCCCGGTGCATTGTGCGAAAGTAGTTATTATTATTATTATAACAAACGTTTAACACACGACGTTAGTCAAAATTGTTATTTTTCATTCAAATCAAAACCAAATTATTAGGGGAGGGATTACTATCGTTCGCCTCGGGCGGAAAATGCCTAGCAATAGGCCTACGCCGCTGCATCATCATCAATGTCGTCGTCATCATCTCATCATCATCATCATCATCTAGAATAATTTCCTCAGTAGGCTATTTTCGTGTCTTCTCGGATTCCCTTTTGACTGGTCTCGACACTGGAATTTGGCTTGCAATGCACAATGATACTGTTAGTCATATAATTATAGCGACTACCACCGGAAGCGACTCTTTCATCACTGAAGTCAGTCCTGCGTCCATGATAATTATTATCGCGTGTCGTGACTCGCTTTTCTGCCATGTAGGACCGGCTGGTGGTCTCTGCTGCACAATTAACTTCTAGTTCCACCAGAATGACCCTCAGTTTGGATTATCCGTGGGTGTCCTGTTTCCGTGGTCTGTAAGAAGGCTTAGGCTAAGACACGTTCACACGTTTTATTGATTTCAACGACTCAACCATATGTTCACTTAAAGTCACCAGTTCTGCTCCGCCTTGTCATGCTATGTTATGCTACAGTAGGCCTATGCATTACTGACGTAGGCCTAATTGGTTTTTTTTATTGTATTGTATTTAGAAATTTATAAAGCGCTTCTCACAGTAATACCCTATCAGAAGCGCTTCCAGTGCGAAGAACTCTGCGAAAAAAGAAACGTCGTAAGACAACGAGAAGAGGCCGAAATACCCCCAGATAGGATCACACATCGAATCGTAGAGGGAAGGTCATTCCAGAGCATAGGACAAACAGATGCATAAGCGCGATGCTGGGCAGTAGCAGTCCGCGACCGATGTTTTCTACAAAAGCCTCAAATGAATGTTGAAATTTAAATAGATTTAAATGCGTTTATGATTTCGTACAGGAAAACATTGCATCAGACAACAGATGATCTGTAGGACGTTAACATTATAGCGTCACACTAAAAACATTTCTTTAAAAAGAGCGTATAATTATAGACTCTCACATTAATATTAAGTGTTTATGGTAGGCCATATATTATGTAAGTTTTCTTATTTATTTCATTCGGCTGCTCATGTAATATGCAGAGCCAGGATTACGGTTATAACGGGTGACAGACACCAGCAATGCAATTACGCAAACAACACAAACACATGAATTCGTAAAAACAATACGTCCATCACGCTGCAATATGGCTCACCTGGACAAGAGTATAATTATCACACACCGAGTGACTCGTGTCTAACAAGGAGAAATTACTCTGAAATTACGTACCTATATATATACACATGTATACGCCTACATACATGCATATATATATATAAATGTATAGGCTACATGAATATTGAAGCATGTATATATACATGTACATACATGTATATATATATAATTACATAATTACACAGACATAAAATAATTCGCATAAATATATATATATACGAATATATATACGAATTATACGTATATAAGTATGTATATTCCTATATCTGGACCTTACAGAGCGTATATTGGGAACCTCCCAAAAGCGCTAATATACATACCTGTATACATATACATATTATATACATACACATACACATTCAGAAACGTATGCATTATACGTACACACATACATATATCTACATGTATTTCATACACCTTCGTATATTATATATATTATGCGCATAATGCATATACATAGACAAGCTGCATTTAATATGTACATATACATGGACATCTGCATAATTATATATATAGGCTACACACATACATGTGTGATGTACATATATACATGGACTCATGTATATATTCAATTAAGATGTGTGCTAATGTTTGACAGGCCGCACGCACCTCAGTGTCACTCGCTATAAAACAAGGATAAGCAATTTCCTCCTATCTCGCAGCAAATACGTGGAGGCGTCAGTTGTTTTAGTTGTTTTTAGACAGTACATCGTTCCAAGAGGAAGAAGACTTCTCTGCTGGTGCTGCAGGTGGTTGTTCTATGTGGTGCTTTGCTCAGTGACAGGTTCTCATTCTTTGTCTTACAGGTGAACTATAACAATATAAGGCCAGTGTTGCGTGTATAGACTACGGATTTGCTTGAACATTGCGTCTCGATTTTGAAGGTTGATATCTAGTCCTCGGAGTCCTCTATTTACAGACGTCATCGACGGAAGACAACTGATTATTTTCGAAGGTGCGTACCTGTAACTAGTAGCTCGGTGCACTTCTTCAATCAAAATCGTCTTCAACGACGATGATGGTTAAGACGGTGGTGATGGTGGTGCCAGTGCTACTTTAGATGATAATGATGATGATGATGATGATGATGATGATGATGATGATATTATTATTTTTTTTTTAATGCCCCGAGGTATACAGGATAGATATTACTAGCTGATGTATTATTATTATTATTATTAGGCCTACTATTATTATTATTATTATTATTATTATTATTATTATTATTATTATTATTATTATTATTATTATTATTATTATTATTATTATTATTATTATTATGATAGTGATGACGATGATGTTGGTTATGACGCTCGTATCACAGATGACTTCACATAGTGTCATGAATAATTCCCTCATGACCTTTAAGGTATATAGCCTAATGACTTCTTATTTACACTGGGTCCATTATATTTTAAGCAACTTAAAGTTTCTGGTCCTCCAGCAGATAACCCCAATGGACCCTTTAATTATAACCCCAGTGGGCTCTGTAATTAAAATACCTAACGGGCCCTTTAATTATAATACCACCTTCATTACGCGCGCTGCAGGTAAGAAAACTGAATCGTAGGCGCTCATCATGTGTGAATGAAGGACTTACTCCATGTCCCTAAACATGTACCGTGTCTGGGAAACTAGTAGTCCTATCTTTAATGCCTGCTAATCAATGATTCCGTCCTTAACAAAAAGGGACCGGAACGTTCCGAACGCCGACTTCAAGCGTCATCTTAATCTAGCTAAATATATACTGGATGAAAATGATTAAACAAAAATGTTCCTGCCAAAAAAGAACCGGAACGCCGTTCCGTTCCGTTCCGGTCCGAACCGAATCGATCCCTGCTGCTAATCAATCGGCTAACGTAACGTGTCCCCACAATTGACAACTCTGTGGAGCCCGCTCGTGCTTCATAAGGTCCGCGCGGGCCCTTCCGTTTTCTTTTCAGAACCGGGTCTGGATTCTCTGGAAAATGGCAGTTGAGGAGGGCCCTTGGTCTATGGAAAAATAAACCATAGTCACATCACAGATTCGGTCGCCTTGGCATTGTATAGGCATAGTCTTCTTGATTTCGGTGCTCAACAGGTTATGAAATTATTTCTGTGCGTAAGAAATACGACATCTATTTGCTAAAAACATAGTGCAGGACAGTGCATATTTTAACTGTATACTTGGACAAATGTCCCAGTAGTTATAGGATATGCAGTTATGCACCAGTAGTTTTAGGATTTGTCCCAGTAGTTTGGGTGATTTGTCCCAGGTAATAGCATGCATATTGTGTTTGAAATTCAACTTAATGAAGACAGCCATCATTCCAGTCACAGATGTTGGATATAATAGTGCCTTTCAAGATAATGTGATGTATAGCATTACAGGGCAACGTAGGCTAATGGCTTGGATTTCTATAGTAAGATTATAATTATTCCGCACTTAGCCTACATTGTATTGTAAGTGATTCTGTGAAATCAAAATCAATTTCAGATTCGTTAGCCTACACTGCCCTGTCATGCGATGCATGAGACATTATTTTTACCATTTGTTTTTCAATTGCCAGGATCATGATTAGAATAAATGGCTACGTGAATCGCTTGATTTTGGGTTTGGCGTATCAAAGTCTCAGCTGTTGAAAATGAAGTTGGTCATGTTTGCTGAAGTTAAAGCTATCATTGTTTGTTGTAGCTGCAGCAACCCCACTGCATGAAAGTCACTCAGCCTGTCACTGACTTATATTATAATTAATTATTTTGCTGGCATGGTTGAAGTAATTATGGCGTATTTTCACACTTCTATGCATGCCATACGCATATGTATAATAATAAAAATTAAATTGGTAAAATAAAGTGGTTAAAACTGGCTCCATTTGGCAGCAAATGCTTTAAAATGCGTTGTCCCTGGGGAGCTTACGACGCTCCCCCAGACTCCTTAGTCGTTGCAGACTTTGTCCCAGTAGTCCAAATGCGTAAAAATATCCACTGGTGCAGGAACGACTTCGGCCTTTTGGGGATAAAGTCAGCAGGGATCTCAAAACGTGCTTGTATAAATCTTGTAGCACAATCATTTTTACAATCCAAACAGATACTATAGCCTAGGGTCAAAGTAAGGGGCGAAAGAATCGCCCCATGTTTTTCCGGCCATATACTATGTCAAAGCCAGTGAAAATACAAAGGCCTTATGCTAAATCGTAAGGTTAGCGCCTCTAAATAGTCATTCTGCGAGCGGCGCCAATCATCGTCGATATGACGGCGTCGTTAAATAAACGTTATAGACCAGGCGCTTTGTAAATATTTGGATACGATACGATAGGATGTATACCGATATTGCAGCAGCCTACGTGTAGGCCCTATAATTATGATGGTCATTATTCCCTATTACATCATTAGTGTCACCTATAAATCCAGAAACACAATAACAAAGCTATTGCATCATGTATCAACAGAGGACTGTGTTTTATTGCATAAATGCTCGACGGCCAGAAAATACATGTAGGCCTACATGTACACGATGTATCATGATTTGGACGATTGCAGACGATCCTTTTATTCAGTAAATGCGCCACAATTATTCATCTACTGAACAAATAGACGAAGAACATTTCAAATTACCCGTCGTATTAATTAAGCTGCGTTTTTAAGCTGCTGTAGGACTATAAAGTATAGACTTATGTGGATGAATATACCGCTGAACATTATGTGCTATTAATCTGATTGGATTAATCGTTGCTCGCGATATGCTTCCATACTTTATGCTTTCTTCTCTAGGGATGAGCGGATAAGTGCTTTCTGAATATGAAGCAGACATTAGCTCAGTAACTTCGGACATGTCGGAGTTTTCTGGTGCTAGGTATTGCTAATAAGATTTTTTTACTGGAACTATATGGTTGTTTTAAATGCACTTTATATCTGCTTCTTGTGGCTTCTAAAGACCCATCTCATTTCACCACTTCAGACTTTAACGCTCTGAGCTTCCGTTCAGTAGCTGTAGCGAGTCACTTCTTTAGAATTACTCTGATCTAGACCTTATCTCCATATCTAACATACACCTTCATCTGTAGTTTTGTTCTTTTAAGCTTCCAAATCGTATCGAAAATCTGAATTATTTCCTTTCTTAGGCCATATATAGGCCTACTGTTCTGCTTCCTCCTCGGTGCGTGGTTCGGGTCAATATAAACATGTTTATTCAACACATCATTCAGCATATCAAACGAATACACAGCAGAGATAATTCCTTTTCACGCATATGCCTCATTGAATTAGCAGCTTATCAAATACTTAATCACATATTTTCACTTGAATTGCCTTCAGTTCCATTCCTTCTATCTTGTGACGTTGAACTAAGTCCACGACTCTTTTTGTTTTGGCACCATCAATGGATATCTGCCAACTAGACATCCGTATCGTATCGTGTCTGAGAATTTACAGTACTAGCTATTCAGAGGCGCTCTCATCGTGATACCCGAGGAAATAAGAAAGTCTTTCAAGCAACAAAGGGATGAAGGTTGGACCCCGACTAAAAGCTTACTATGGATTCAGGGGAGTCATTCCACATAGAAGGGCCCACGATGGCAAAGACACGGTGTTGGTCCGTGACAGTCCTTGCCCTGCAATTAATCTCATTTCTCATAAATTGTACATTCAAGCAATCCGCTGATATTATTATGGTTCCTAATAGAAATACTGTAAGTTATCTAGTTCCAATCCTCCGAGGCTCCGACACACTTTTTCTGTCCCAGATATGACACCCCATTTTTTAACAGTGTGGTGCGGTAGAGTCTTTCTGTTTTAGTCCTGTGAATTTGGTGTCACATCCCTTTACCAATTCCAACTAAATCTTGTGCTAGAGGCTCTGAAACGCGGCTTCGTAAGTGCATGCATTCTTGTCTTGACCTTTGCCTAAACACATTCGAGTTAATCTTATGCAATCTGCCTGTTTATGCGATATGTATATTCGACATATATCGGGGCTGCGCGTCTCATTCGCCTCATAAAAACTGTCACATAATTAATCTGACTTCAATCATTATGTCTCCGTACACCTACACGCGTCACGCATAGATGTATAGATGCGAAATGTAAATGAAATGACGTAATTGATATTTCCAAAGAAAATCATTTACCCGATCCTATTTTCAATTAAATCTGTCTGCTCTGTGCAATTTGTCTTTTTTTATACTCGTCCAAGCAGAATACCCTATGCTTCTTATCCTAGACCAAATATAGCTACATAAATTAATTATAGGTCTATTCCTTCAGCGCCTGTCAGTGACCGTCTAGCGCTTCAATGCTGCTACCTTCCAGGGCACCAGAGCACCATGTCGAGGTCGCCCGGCACTGAGGAGCGGGCACCTTAACAACACTAAATCTTACTTGGTTTTAACACTGACAATAATGTTGCGGCACTTTCATTATATTACATTAATGATAAAATAATAATAATAACGACAAAAATAATAATAGTAGTAATAGTAATAGTAGTAGCAGTGGTAGTAGTGGTAGTGGTAGTGGTAGTGGTAGTGTAGTAGTAGTAGTAGTAGTAGTAGTAGTAGTAGTAGTAGCAGCAGCAGCAGCAGCAGCAGCAGCAGCAGCAGCAGCAGCAGTAGCAGGAAGTGCTATATATCGCATTAGCTCGGACAGAGAGCTGCACATGACTTAGAAAATCAATGACAGTCATATAATAATTTTAAAACGATAGGTAGAATTATTTTTGCTTAATGTTACTTTGATTAGTTAATATGAACACAGTCATGACATTGTGTCTAATTGTTTACTGGATATCTCGGGTATGAGGAATCACGTGGCACAGGTGAATTTATGTTTAAAAATAATCACACTTTGACATTTTGATTTGGCTATACAGAGCTTCAATCAAAATAATATTATATAAGAGCATGAAAACTGTTCTTTTTGACCGTGCTGGAGTCGGCAGCACCTCTGAGTAGTTTCCTTGAAGAGGTGCTATATAAATAACTGAATGAATGAATATTTTAGATCAAACTTGCAACTGATTTGTATTGGTAATTAAATCAACTGCCCAGGCCCTACCAATGACGTCATAGCTGAAGCCAGAGTGTTGTGTTGGTAGACGAGGTTGCATTTCTGCATCCAAGAGCAGTAGGCCTACATCTTTTGTAGATGCTTAGACTTTATATTTCGGCCATTTCTCTCACTCTTCACGCTAGTAGCAACGATTCTTAATCGTAAATTCCAAAACGCTACTGTGGAGCTAAGCGCAGAGCATTAGCTTATCCACGATACATTGGACACCAGTTTATACACGAAGCATCTATAGATACGGCTCTTTGGTTGCAATTGACTCTTACCTTGTCTACCAGCAATTTCTACGTTACAATTGCCTCGGTAGATCAAACGTTGACAGCTAACGCGTTCGCCACATGGCCTTGGCGCTGCATCACTCAACTGCCAAAGTCCAATATGCCGCAACACTGTTTTTAGTTCTAACGCCTCGTTGCAACTGTCATTACTACCTGAACCGTGATAGCTGCAAGTCTGGTGGTCCACTTCGGCCGCCACAGCCAAAGGGCGAACAAAACTTGGCGTGTAGAATGAGAGATCGCTAAGGACAGCGTGTTATACAAACAGAGAGTTGTATGGTTGTATGCACAATGTACATGGCAGCAAAGCTGCAGAAGGAGTGGTCAGATTGCGACATATCCAGCTCAAAGTTGGTCAAATGTATGGATAAGATAGTTAACCAAAAGACGAGAACTGGGCTCATATAGGAATAACCCGTATCGCAGTGGCGGCGCCAGACATGTTTTTTGTAGCAGTTCCAGGTATGTGATGTGGTCTAAGCAGTACCTCCGTAAAGTCACTTTAGCAAGTAACCATGCATCATAATATATTAAATGTAAGATGTTTATGAAATAAACCTACCGCCCCAAATACAATGTTACCTCGAGTAGCCAAAATCTTCTGGCGCCACCAGAGCAGCATTTTTACCAGTCCCCCATTGAAACAATCTTTACTACAGAACAGGCATGACAGTGTAATTGCAGCCTACAATGCATATCCGCCTAACGGGGCTCGAACTCGGTACCTCTCGCTCTTACGCCAGATGTTATCCAACGCGCCACCGGACCCCCAAAAAAAGCCAGAAGGAGTGGTCAGATTGCGACATATCCAGCTCAAAGTTGGTCAGATCATCAGATGGATCGATAAGATAACCAAAGACGAAAACTGTGGTCATTGTAATAACCCAAAACGAAAAGCAAACAAAACAAAAGCAAAACAAAAGCAAAACAACCGCAAACGCCCTAAGCTAACTCAATATAAAATACAAAACAACAACAGGACGACGGTCGAAAACATCCAAACGCCGGAGCGCACACCTTCATCGTAATGTAGAAGGATTAAAATCATGAGATGATATCTTTTAATTCTGTTCGCTTCTTTAGGCTTTGTTTTTGCATTTGGCACACTATGAAACATCATCTCGTCTATCTGCCTTTCTATGCATGTGCTATCTGTTTTGTTTGCCTGACCGGCTCTCTGTAAATATATCCGGCCATGTTCGTTAAGGTGTTTGCTTTGTGATGTTTGTCGTGTGTGTGCGTTCTGCTGACAAGTAGGCCTAAGCGGTAATAAACAAAACGAAAGAAAAATTATCTCTAAGGGTAACTCTGGAGATTTCTTTCTAACGGTAACTCTGGAGATTTTTATTGCATCTATCGTCGTCTGACCGTAGCATCTTGTAAGATAGCGAATTGGCCCGCGGCTGTCAGACGTCTTGGAAGTTATTATGTACTGTCTCTAAATTAATGTTGTTTGGCAAATATATACCCCGGTATGCCCGTCGATTGAGCGAAGCAGCATTTTAATGACTGAATAGAACAAGCTTCACATAGGCCCATAATACAAATAATTATCACAGACATCGCGTTAATTTTATATAGATTTATTTATTTAAGATCTTAACCTGCGAAATAGGCCTATAGGCCTACTATGCGTCAGAGGGTCCCGTTATCAAATGCTAAAATCTTTTAGTAAATATATCATGATATACAGATAACAAAACACAGTTAGTTAAAGTGTATGTCGTCAAAGTCACTCTCTTGCAGCGTATTACTACTGCGAGAGCAATTAAACACTTGCAAGTGCTATGCTACAAATCAATGTTTCGCATAGTAAAATTAGGGAACCATGACCGCGGCCGTGCTGTAACCATATTCGCTGTATATCGGAGCGCACTGTAACGGGTCGATGGTGTACTTATTTCGCACTTGGTTCTTTATGAGTAGCTCTGCACATCGAGCAACGCTTAATCTCCGCTCTCTGTCCATAACCATTCGTCTAGCTTCATCTCACGACATCTCGCGACACTTAAGATCTTCTGCTATGGCATCCGAACGGATTTCCTTGGTTTGGCCATTCGAAAATTCGAGTGCAGACTCGAAAGGTTAAAATGTTTGGTAGCCTAAGTTCTATAGTCAAGCAAGGGAAGTCAAAGTTTCAGTAAAATTTGTGAGGCATTATTAATTAAATAAAGTGTGAAACTCAAAATTGTCTTATCCTGATGACTAAAGAGGCGGCCAAATATTTCAACGCAACGAAGTACGACCTTAGGCCTATACTTTGCCCCTTTTCAAAACTGTTACATCCATCTATCGTAATTGTAAGCTAAAAATTATTGATGTAGCGCCCAAAGCAGCGAAGTCGGGGGAACCAGCTTATTCACAGGCACTTGATCAAAACAAAATCGATGGACAGAGGGTCAAGATCCAGAGAGTCAGACAGGCAGACGAGGCAGACAGACAGTCAGACACCCACACTCAAAATCATGTTTTGTTTAGGCCAATCATCCCTATCTTCAGAATATCTCCATTAATTTTTTACATTTTTAATTTAGGCCTTCATTTTAGTAGTAGTAGTAGTAGTAAGCAGCAGCAGCAGCAGCAGCAGCAGCAGCAGCAGCAGCAGCAGCAATAGTACTACTAGCATTAGTAGTACGGTAGTATTAACACTAGAAGTACCGAGAAATCGAACTTCCTAGAAGCACCAAGGGGGTCATTTTGACCCCAAATAATTTATAATGCAAAGTCAATTGCAAATTCAATGAAATTGACTATCAACTTTATTAACATAAATTACATGAGCATAAACAAGTGTAATAAGTAAGTTGGAATGGAATAATAGGAGATCCTCTCCTCTCACCAGATCTCCTATCCTCTCGCCAGACCTCCTCCGCTCTCATTACATCTACTATCCACTCACCAGATCTCCTATCCTCTCACCAAATTTCCTATTCTCTCACCAGATCTCACCCTATCTTCTCGCCAAATCTTCTATCCTCTCACCAGATTTCTTATCCTCTCACCAGACCTCACCCTATCTTCTCATCAAATCTTTTATCCTCTGACCAGATCTCCCCTCTCATCAGATCTTCTCTCCTCTCGCCAGATCTTCTATCTTCTCATCAGATCTCCTCTCCTTTCACCAGAAAACTCTCGTATCTTATCACTAGATCTCCTATCCTCCGACCAGATCTCCTCTCCTCTGACCAGATATTCCTTCCTCTCACCAGATCTCCTGTCCTCTTCCCAAATATCGTCTTCTCTCACCGGATCTCTCTCCTCTCACCGGATCTCCTCTCCTCTCGCCAGATCTCCTATCCTCTCACCAGATCTCCTATCCTCTCATCTGATCTTCTCTCCTCTGACCAGATCTTCTTTCCTTTCATCAGATCGCCTCTGCTCTCACCAAATCTCCTCTTCTCTCACCAGATCTGATCCTATCCTCTCACCAGATCTCCTCTCACCAGATCTCCTCTCTTCTCACATTTATTACGTAATTAGCTTTGATATATAATATTATTGAATAAAAACAAGAAATGCGTAAGCCTGATATGCAAGTACTGAAACAGGGGTCAGATTGACCCCTTGGTGCTTAAAGGTAGAACAGCAAAAATCTCAGAAATTGTGAAACCCCCCGAGTTCAAATTTTGGCAGAGGGTATACCCTACGAAGTTAGGAAAAGTCATGAAATTACAGGACTCTGGCTATATCTGGGGCCGAGGTGCGTTCCGCTAAAAACCAAAAGGGGTCAGATTGACCCCTTCGGTGCTTCTAGTGTTAACTATAGCCTATTCTGAGCAGAGCATCTGCAGCGCGCTAGTTCGAGAAGAAAAGTCCCTTCTGAGGACAATACCCATTGTTTTCCATTTCTCCATCTCCCCTCCACCTTCCGACCCTCTGCTCACCTTTCCCTACTCCACCTCTCTGCTACCAATTAGGCCTACCCATAACCTCTCGTCATTGTTATATAGTCCTCCCTTTCAGGTCTCACCTCCCCTATCTCTCCGACCCCATTTCTTGTTCCTTGTTGCTGTTATTGTTCCTCTCCTTTAGCAAATGATAATAAATTCCCTTGCACTGGTCCCCGCTAACTGCACAAAATGCACCACCGAGGATAACAGTCATACAGTAGGCCAAGACAGTAAAAGTTCAGCCACTGTAACTATCCTAAACGAATCAAGGACCACACGTGTCTTAGCCTTACGTATGGATAATAATAACTATCACCAAGGCAATAATATTTCCAACTGTTTATATTTTGTTCCAGATGCAATTCGACCGTCTGGTAATTGTCCTCGTTGTCATGACGACGTGCTCGTTGCCGTCCAATCCAGTCACTTCCACCTATGCCACTCCGCGAACCTACAGCTATCTGGTCGATCGACCATACTTCTGCGCCGAAGATCTTCACTTCGCCAACTGCTATCTCTGCGGAAAGTTGGCTGATGATGCTCGGATCTACAGCGGCTGCTGCAGCAGGAAGGATGATTTTCTCGACTACTGTTCGAAACTGCTCACAAAGTAGCAAACTCCAAACGAATTCCCGATTGTCTGGGAGTAACCAAAGCATTCGGTAGATGGCGTGACTGTCCGTGCTAAAACTTCTCTATCGCCGCTTAACATGACATCTGAAAAACTAATCCAAAAATAAAGATTTAACGGTCATTGACGTCTTGTGTTTGTTGATAAATGCAAAAATGATGATTAGGCCTATGTAAGGTATTTCATGGACCTTTTAGCGTTTTTATGCTCAACTCTCAGGTTAAGGCCGTGATGTCTCAGTTTCTCTGCCCTAGGGTAGCCTACCATCCATTTAGTATGTACGCAGAAATCCGGGAAATTGGCCCATCCCCTCCCTGTACGTGTGCTTTAACACCCCATCTGCGTACGTACGGTGTACACTTATGCCCCTCAATCCTACAGAATGACCTATGTTTAATCCACGCAGATACAATCAAGGAGTAAACCTTTTAAGGCCAAAATGCACAAATTACTATCGAGGTTTCACCCTAAACAACCTGTTTCCTATGTACATTATGCATTATATAATATCAGTGGACACCCCGTACGCAACAATATGCATTTGGCTTAACCTCTCCCCTCCATGCGTACACTCTAACCGGATGGCCCTTAGCTAATAAGTTATCTACATCGTAGGCCTACACCATAAAAATCGATTCAGCCATATATGTAGACTATATGCTTTCTGCCATAGCTTGATGGTGGCACTCTTGAACATAGCTTTCCAATCACTGTTCTAGTAGGCTTACAGGATCTCAACCACCAGGTGGTTCCATTGAGTAACTGATGATTGATTGATTGATTGATTGATTGGTTGGCTGGTTGATTGATTGATTGATTGATTGATTGATTGATTAATTGATTGACTGACTGACTGTTTGATTGATTGATTGATTGATTGATTGATTGATTGACTGATTGATTGATTGACTGACTGTTTGATTGATTTATTGATTGATTGATTGATTGATTGATTGATTGATTGATTGATTGATTGATTGATTGATTGATTGATTGATTGATTGATTGATTGATTGATTGATTGATTGATTGATTGATTGATTGATTGATTGATTGATTGATTGATTGATCCATTGTCTGGTGTATGAGTTACCCATGATTAGACTATTCTAAGTTTTTCAGAGTTATTTCTTCAAGCCCCATTGAAGCCTCAAAACTATCCCACCCATACTGCCTGGAGGTTGACCGTGGCCGAGAGGACGAGCTGCTGGGCACGAACCATCAGCGACCAGGATTCGAATCCGTTATTTGTCACCGACACATGAGAGATTAACACTGACCACATTACCTGTGAAACGTCGAAGGGCATTACCTTAGACTACCATCTTATTCAAATGCTAGGGCACTGATCTAGTCGTAGGTTTCCATCATCACAGCAATCATCATCGTCATCGTCGTCGTCGTCGTCATCATCATCAACAACAACAACAACGTCATCAACAGCATCATCATGGCATCATCATAGTCATCGATATAGTCATTGTTATTACTAGCAGCAGTTGCACCACCAACGCCACCATCACCAATAGCACCATCATCATCATCATCATCATCATCATCATCATCATCATCATCATCATCATCATCATCATCATCATCACCATCACCATCATCATCACCATCATCATCACCATTCACCACTCACCACAACCTCCACCTTTACCAGCGTCATCACAACAGTCATCATCATAATCACCTTCGTCGTCATCATAATCATCAGAAGCAGATGCAGCAACACCACTATCGCCATCATAATCATCATCCACGCAACATCCACCATCAACACCACTACCGCCACCACCAGCATCATCGTCATCACAACAGTTTATCAGCATAACCAACTTCGTCGTCATCAATATCAGCAGCACTAAAACCATCATCACCACTACCACCACCACCACCATCATCATCATCATCTTCATCAACAACAACAACAACAACACAATCATCATCATCATCATCAACAACAACAACACAATCATCACCATCATCATCATCATCTTGAGGATTATCATGAACAGAACCATTCACACAACGGACATCTTCAGCATCATCACCATCACCACCACCACCACCACCACCATCACCACCACCACCATCATCATCATCAACAAC
This sequence comes from Aporrectodea caliginosa, assembly GCA_020284085.1. Classification (NCBI taxonomy): domain Eukaryota; kingdom Metazoa; phylum Annelida; class Clitellata; order Crassiclitellata; family Lumbricidae; genus Aporrectodea; species Aporrectodea caliginosa. The sequence continues at coordinate 20,114 of JACEVL010006450.1, forward strand.
ACCATTCACACAACAGCTATCTCCATCATCATCATCATCATCATCATCATCATCATCATCATCATCATCCTTGTGTTCGCATGGAGACGCCATCATCATCCTGTCAGAGTCGATCCTCCGTGACCCACATAGTCGAGGTGGTCCGTGCATCCCTCGGGTTCCCATCTACGACGACTCGTTTAATCCGTTTTGCCGAAGGCTGAGCGGTTCGCACGAGTTGACCATCTCGTCGGCTTTTAAGCGGTCATCTCTCGTTTGGCCCGAAGGAGGCTGACCACCGTCACACTTACACCCATGCATGTGACGGCGCCTGAGCGACACCGACGCTAGCACGACCACCGCCCCTTCACTTACATCTCCAGCATCGCTTGAGGACCTCCTCCGACCGAGGAGGAGGAAGGATGGGCGGATGAAGGGTTGGATGGTTGGACCGAAAGAAGGACGTCTGAATACTGAACGTCACTTATCTGGTTTTAAACGAAATCAAAGCGTAGGCCTACGAGATTTGATTTAATTATTACTATTTTCCGTTCGCTCTGGCGTTTATCTGATGTGCAGTTATGAAATTAAATAAAAATGGTGTCCCTATAGCGGGATTTCATCCCTTCTGGGCCTCCCATTTGACTACGACTGAATGTTATGTTCTTCATGTAATTGTCATATGTACTTCACGATAATAAAAAAAACTTTGATTGATTGATTGATACAGTGACGTTGTGCGGTCAAGTGCGTTATATTGTTGTATTGTAGTGTTGGGCATCCTTTAATCTAATGCAACGCAGTGTAACACTTTTCTATCTTCATAATTATAATTTTAATTGTATTTATTGTTACTGTTATTTATTGTCATTTTCATTGTAATTGTTGCTTTTATTGTTAGTAATTTTCATTTTAATCTGTGTTGTTATTATTGGTAATTTTCATGGTTTTTGTTGTTGTTACTGTTAGCAATTTTCATTGCAAATTTTTTATTGCTAGTAGGGCCTAATTGTCCTTTTAATTGCTGTTGCTAATGTTAGTCATTTCGCTGTAATCGTAATCATTGCTGTTTTGTCACTGTCATTGTTATTATCATTGTCTCTTTTATTGTTATTAATTGTCGTTATTCACGTCCTGTCATGTCATGTCAAATCTCTATTCTATGAGCTATTAAACGCGATAAAACGCAGTGCCAAATAAGAATCTGCCAATTTAATTACCCATTGCCGCTCGGTCAAAGCAATCATCACACAGTATAGACGCGTTGTCAGGCATTTGCGACGAGGACTGTTCATTGGTCTCTAGATGGTCTGGCATGGTCTGGTCTGGACAATAATCAGGTCTCTGGATGGTCCACACGGTCTGGAAAATAATCAGGTCTCTGGATGGTCCACACGGTCTGGAAAATAATCAGGTCTCTGGATGGTCCACACGGTCTGGAAAATAATCAGGTCTCTGGATGGTCCACACGGTCTGGAAAATAATCAGGTCTCTGGATGGTCCACACGGTCTGGAAAATAATCAGGTCTCTGGATGGTCCACACGGTCTGGAAAATAATCAGGTCTCTGGATGGTCCACACGGTCTGGAAAATAATCAGGTCTCTGGATGGTCCACACGGTCTGGAAAATAATCAGGTCTCTGGATGGTCCACACGGTCTGGAAAATAATCAGGTCTCTGGATGGTCCACACGGTCTGGAAAATAATCAGGTCTCTGGATGGTCCACACGGTCTGGAAAATAATCAGGTCTCTGGATGGTCCACACGGTCTGGAAAATAATCAGGTCTCTGGATGGTCCACACGGTCTGGAAAATAATCAGGTCTCTGGATGGTCCACACGGTCTGGACAATAACCAGGTCTCTGGATGGTCCTGCATGGACTCCTGGATAATAATCAGTCTGACGTTCGGCTAACACTGCTTGGTCGATACAAATTGCACCAGAGGGTAATACCCGTCTCGGAAATATATAGAGGTCAGATTGTTTTTCGCCCCACTTCTTGCCCCAAGGGTGGCAGTTATTGTGCCTGATGTTCCAGATTGGCCAAACGCCTGAAAGAACTGCTGTCAAGAAAAGAAGAAAAGTGTTTGCCTAAATAGATTTCAATAGATTATCATTATTATTTCGCTTTTGTTAAGCTCCACTATAGTCGATGGTGCTGAGCATTTGTGAGTGAAGGACTTGCTCAAGGTACCTACACAGTAATCGTCTCAGAGGACGCTCGGATTCGTACCCTTGACGCTACAAGGCGAGCACTCTAACAAATCGGCTACCGTGTCCCAAGAGATGTAAGACCATTGACTGAATATGTCGACACCAAAACAATCGCAACATGGTCATCAGAAACTTCCGAATCTATGCAACGGTCGTCTCGATAACACAGAAAGGGTCAGCAGAATTTTAGCAACAGAAAGCAGCATTCTTTCTTATTTTTGTAACGTCTGGATATGCTAGTATCCTCTCCGCCACTCTCACACCCGAGCCGACGACTTTGGCCCTATGAGTGGTAGATGTAGTACAGTACTTGCTGTTTCTGTAGACAGTTTTGTACTGTGGGTATTATTACCAGTTACAATACTGTTGAGGAAACAAATAAGCAACAGACATTATATTAAAGCCAATAAATGTACAGTAAGGTTTGAGAAACATAAAGGTGTTCGCTCAATAGAAAAGTTGACTTCAGCGAATAATACAGTCTGTACTGAACCTTTAATTAATCAGACTTAACTTGAAAGCGTTAATTAAACTGCATAGGATGATCAAAATTAAATGCAGGTGAGATGACGAGGATCGTCACGATCATAATGATTATAAACTAAATTAAAAATAATAATAACAAGACGAGGCCTGACCCTTCAGACATTTATCTCGTACTAATAATAATAAAAAAACAATAACAATTATTATTGCTACTCTGTTAACATATCATTCTACTTTTTACCAAAGGTAGGATTTAAAAATTCTCCGGAGAATAACAGAAATTGTTTTTTCTGCTATTATCATTCTTTAAATTTTGTTATCAATAAAAGTAAGTAACTAAGCAAGACTATCCTTTAATAAACCAATTGCTAACCGTATTTTGGTGTAGGCCTACACACATCATAGTATTCACAATAATCTAAATTAGCCAGTCTAGGCCTATCTTATTCAAGCCTTATAATATCATCCTAGTGATGTAGGTTTCTCGCATCAAGCTTTCAGCGGGAAGAATGACGCGATCATGGGCCCTGGGGGGGAGAGAAAAAACGGAAGTTTTCACAGGGGAAGCAAGGCATGTTGCGCATGTCCTTTATCCATCAGAATCGCAGAGAATTGGTTGGGATCCTCCTTTGAAGCATGCTCAAAGGACGGCGAGTCCTGAGGGAGGTAATGGTAGCGAATCAGATGACGTATCAAGGCCTGAAGACTGTTATTACTATTGTTATTGCTATTATGATTACTAGACCTATTTATCGAAACAATATTTAATTAGAAATTTAACTATATTGATATTACGACGATTTACTATTGACGTCTGACTGCAATGAATATAAATTGACGTCAAGGGTTTCCCAGTTCATCACCTGCGTCAAGAACCGCTCTAAGTTTAACTCGATAAAGGATACAGCAATCCCTTTAGGTCGACGTAACTCGATCAAAGGGAGCCTACCAAGAAGAAAACACATACACACGTATATGCAAAGGCTATAAATATTCGTCTCCATGAAAAGCAAATCGTCATTGTTATAGTTACGTAGTCACCGACTTCAACAGTTTCTCCGCATTTTCAGCTGTTTACTAAATTCCAGTCCAAAGTTGTAGCTGTCAAGTTGTTGTTCTTGATTTCGTCGTTCCGTATCACCAGTTTCCATTTCGCATTCTCCCTCAAATCGGCGCGCTGTTCTCAATGTATAGCGCACAATCAATCAAAGTAATCCGGGCGCAAAGATCAACGCCTGTATTGTACATGTTTACGGCTTTGCTGCCTGCAGTGCCATCGTTGTTATTGTTGTTGCTTTCGATGTTGGTTTTGCGTTTGCCAAGTGTTGTCGTTTTCCAGGGAAATCGTTGTCCCTCATTCGACGCTGCTATGGCGACGGACGTAGTAGGGCAGTCCCCCGGAGCCAACGGCTACTGCATCTTCTTTGGCCGAAACTGGAAATGACATGACACAAACAAGCCCATCAGTTTACGCAATAAACAAAAGACTTGGACACGAGTCGTCAATCACATTAAAGATCGATGCTGTCACATATTCGGTCACAGTATCGATACAGGATGTGATGTCGCGTGTAGGCCTAAATGAAACAGAAGCACGAATCGATTACGGTCTGATGTATGGACAATGACGCAATGAAAGCCGCAGTACGCGTGATTAGGTCCCATTAAAGTGAGCCTCTTCCTACTCGATGAGACTCTGAACAGCGTTACGGTCCCATGGATACTATACACGGATGGAGGAGGGGCACTTGTCGTCATGCGCAGAGGATGATTGGATGCTGGAAAGATAAAGGCCTAATCAAAGTGTAACACACTATATTACTGCAATTGGTCGCATCGTTGAATTTTTTTAATTATTCTAGATTGCCATAGAGAAAATTCTTCATTAGACTGGAAACAGATGACATATAGTTCCTATGAACATACTAATGGCATAATAATTATACCATTATTAATTCTTCGTCAGTCCTACATAAAAATTTTGACTCTAGCCAAGGACCCCGGATCAACCCTGTCCACCCGCGCAAAATCATATTCGGCTTACTGGTTAATCCAGCCTTGAGCAGGTCCCATCATATTTTGTTCCGGAAATGCGGACCAATTGACTCAGAGATGGTTGAAAAGAAGTGCACGGTTGGATTAAGGGCTTACAGTAAGTAAGCTGCTTCTTGCGTTCTATGCGGGTGCATTTCAATGTAATGTACTGTAAATCTTCGAAAATTTCTCAGCGACAACAAAAGCTACATCAAGGAGACCAGCTAAATCACCTGCGCTATATAAAATCAAGTCGCAATAGCCAGGCTGCTCTGTTCGTTCCGATGCCAGGTCAAAATCCGGGGAGGTCAACGACACGGGCGAAGGCGGTTATAAATAGGAATAGGGGATTCACTGGCACGGGCGAAGGCGGGAGAGTAGGCCGCAGACAAGTTGGGACTTGCGAAGACAGGAGAAGACGCAACGGAAGGGAATTGGTGGGAAGAATAGAGCGGAGAAGTCGATAGATGAAAGAGAAATGGGAAAAACACGCTGCAACAACAGATGCTTTGAAGTGATCGGCGAAAACCCTCATCTGCATAAAGACTATCGATCTCATTGTTTTCCAATTACTGGCCACTGTCTCATTTAGAATGCTCGCTCTAATTGAACATAACTCATTGCTTAATTGCAACGATTCGCAGCAGTGCAAAAAATGGGTGACCTTTAACAATGGCGTAGGCCTATATTGTTCATAAGTGACGCAGAAATGTAGGCTAAACGCTGGCTTGCCTTAATCGGCTGATCTAGACAAAAGAGTTAAGCACAATACAAAAACCTGTAGGCCTATTGATTACATGATGCAAAGATCTCTCCATTTAAAATTTCGAGGTAGGTCTACTTTTTAGAAGTACTCAAATACGATATATTAAGTGTCGTGGCACATAATATACACTGTTTTTATACAGCTGTTAACCTGCATGCCATGATTTTCTTGGCCATTAGATGGAACGCATATGGACTCTACACGGGTACCATATGGTATATGGGTCCACTATAATTATAGGCTACACGTAGGCATGCTGTCAGAGTAAAAGCATCTGAGTAACTCTAATATAAATTTTTGCGATTATAATTATCAGCGTCTGTTTGAATAAAGCTCCTTAATCATTCAGAAGAAAGCCAAGTACAAAACTTTATACAAAGTCAAGTACAAAGCTCTAAACAAAGCCAAGTACTGAACGTGAGCAGGACTGATCGAGAATCCAAGAGACTCGAACTGCCATCGTATCCTGACGACCTTATCGGTCTGTAAACAATTGTAGGCGATCGAATGTTTAACATTCGCAAGAAGCCGGCTGCTTTCAAGTCTTTTATAGCAGCTCACATCATGCAATTATCCACCGATTTCTTTCACTCACTTCCTTTGTTTCTGTGTTCTAATCTTTAAATTGGTCTCTTTGTTTATTGTCGACATTTTGTCTGCTTGTCTTCTCGTCTGTCTGCCTATCTGTCTTGTGTGCTGTCTGTTTGGCTGCCTGACTGGTTCGTTCTATCTAAATATATCCGGCCACGTTCGTTGAAGTGCTTGCTTTGTGCTGTTGAAAATGTTTGTACGTTCTGCTGACAAGTAAGCGGTAATAAACAAAGGGATGGCGTACGAGAGAACAAATGGTTATATATACACGGGTGCAGAAAGCAGGGAGACAGACAGACAGACAGACAGAGACAGAGAGACAGATAAAGAAAGAGACACAGAGACAGATACAGAGAGACAGATACAGAGAGAACACAGAGAGACAGACACAGAGAGACAGACACAGAGAGACAGACACAGAGAGACAGACACAGAGAGAGAGACATACACAGAGACAAAGAGACAGAAACAGAGACAGATCTCGAGAGACAGACACAGAGAGACAGAGACAGAGAGAGAAGACAGACACAGACAGACAGAGACAAATAGACAGAGAGAGAGACAGAGAGACAGAGAGACAGAGAGAAAGAAGAGCCAGAAAAAGAAAATTCAGAATGTGCTGAGCCCAAAATAGAAGATAGAGAAATGCCAAGACAGACTTTATGTAAGAAAAGGGAAACAAGCAGAAGACAAAGATACAGACATAGCCACACAGGGACAGACATAAAAAGACAGATCTCAAAATAATTAGCGTCTGTTTGAATAAACCCGATTTACGCAGAAAAATTCTGCGCAGGCAATTTGCCGAAAAGAACCTTTAATGAGGAGCTCAAGTTGGAACATTCCTTTAAACCAACCAAGCATACATATATTATAATGACGTAAATAGCAATATATAATGTCAGACGAGACATATGTATATTGTATAATGTAGGACTTAAGTGGCGAGATATAAATAGTCGCATATAAGTCATTATATAAATAATAATTTTTAGCAACGTTTTGTTTAAAAACAGTTTATTTCGGTGAACGTATACACACAGTCGTATACATATATATATACACATAAGGGGTCAATGTGTGCAATTGTGCATGTAATGTGCACCTACAGTATATGCAAGCAATAACATACATACATATAAGCGGGACTTCAGTCCCATCTGGGTACCCGATTGTTTCCATTAAAAGTTAATAAGATAATCATGTGATCTGTCTGTTTTAAATTTTCAAACTTATGATCGGTGATTAATGATTATTCTGGATCACTACTTGTAAACAATTCTCTGGAAACAATAAAAGGATTGATTTAATTGATATATATTTGCATTAAATAAACATAGGCCCTATAATTAGTATATATTAGATATACAAAAACTGTTTTTAAACAGTGTATATGTGTGTGAATACGTAGGCTACATATACATATGCCTATACATGTATTTTATAATTACATGTGTTAAAGAAATAAATCACTGTTTAGGAAATGACGAATGGTCCCGATGAGACCTTTAAATTACGATGAACGATCGTCGCCTCTCAAACGTAACATTTAAACAGGAAATGATTGATCGGATGGATTGTGTTCCTTCCTTCATCTCTCCATCACTTCGAATGCACTAAGTCCACCAGTTTGACTATAGACGTCCTCTTTGCTTACTCATTTCATGCCAGCAACTGTAGTGTGTCTGATAATGGCGCCATATAGCGTTCTATAGGCCAGCGGTTTTCAAACTTTTTTGTACCACTATCTAAAAGAACTCGAGTGTTGGTGTACCACCAGCAAAGGTCAGATCAAAAACAACAGGCGAGGGCGTAGTCCTCTTGCAATCGTTTGTTAGGGGAAACATCACAAGTTTTCTTGCAGGGTCTGGGGCGGGTATTAGAGTCGTAGGAAGACAACTTTTAAAATTAATATTATAATTTTAAGAATGTAATCATTAAGAATATCATAGAATAGCTAATAACATAAAAATGGGCATAAACTCACAGAAAATTTTAAGAAAAGGCAGCGCATGGTGGACGTAGTATACATGTAGCTATAATCAAAGAATGATTGGCAAAAACTCATTGACAATGAAATTAATTTTATTTGTTTTTTATTTTTCACGTACCACTTAACAACATCTGGAGTACCACTAGTGGCACGCGTTCCACCGTTTGAAACCGCTGTTATAGGCATACATGTACGTCTTTATTTAAAGCAATGCACGATAATGCAAGCGTCCAATAACAAGGTGCTCTGATGCAAACCGTAGTCGTCTAAAGTGATATGTTTCATGGTGATACGATTCAAAGTGGTTCGATTAAGTCGTACTACTTTTGTCGTATTAGGTGTGTTGGTTATCTAGACACTTAACATATAGCGCCTTTGTAGTACTTCACAAAAGAGCCGCAAACTGTGGCTCTACACAGTGTGATTCTCCTTACAGATTTTATTTTAGTTATAGTTATAGTTATAGTTAATGGTTTCTTAATCAAGTTATAGTTATAGTTATAGTTAGTATTATTTTTTAGTTATAGTTATAGTTATAGTTAATGGACGTTTTATTTTAGTTAATTTTAGTTACTATAGTTACAATAATTAAGGCTATAAGCAAAATTGTGCGTATTAACACGCTATTTCACAACCAGAGCTTGAAAGCCTTTGAAGCATGGGTGCATTCAGCTTCATGAATACACGTAGTTTCGTTAACTGACAAATTGCATAATAAAAATATCGTTTTTCGTTCTCATTTATGTCGAATAATCCATAGTCCACTTCCAATTTTAATTTGTTGATTAAAAAAATAAAGATGAATCTTTCGTTAGTGTTATGGTTCGTTATAGTTGATATAGTTAATCAAAGTTTTTAGTTATAGTTATACTTTATCGTTAACGAAGTCGTGTTTATTATCTCGTTACTTAACATATTTCGCCTTTATCGTTATCGTTAAAGAGAATCACACTGGGCCTACATGGTGTTAAAGTTCATTCGGGTCAAAAGGTTCACTAGTTTATAAACAGTGCTCCGATAACTTGAAAAGGGAGCATAATAAAATGTAAATCTATACGTTTTCCTGTAGCAACCGTATGAACCTCAACTCTGCTCATTTTTCAATGAATTTATCGGAAGCTATCTGTCAACATCGCTGCCCGTTTGAATGGTGCCATACTCTTAAAGGCACCCGTGTACAAACCGTGCTAACCCGAGATTCAAATCTCTTAAATAAACCACGATAGGTATCCGCGAACTGATGTGAGACTTTTAAATGGCAGGAAGTAAATGTTTTTGATAGGAAACTTCCGGCATAAAATAACAGGCTACTTAATCTCTTTGCTATGACCAACAGCCTGGAAGATTTATTTAGCGCCGCTCGGCAGTAGAACTTTGCCGGGGTAACGTCGGATGACGTAAGTTAGGGTAAGGAAACACAACTGGACTACTCGCTGAGTAGAAAATGACCAAGCTGTAATATGATTTGTGCGCATAGCTAAGCAGGTAAATGCCTGAAGTTATCCTGTCGTCCGCCTTCCAATCTTTCTTGTTCTAGACGGAATAATAGTCTTAGAAACTTCTTTGCCTCCTTCTCTTTCTGGACTCCCGGAAACCGGGCTTGGACCTCCACTTGGACTCTCTGGACAACACTTCTGAAACTACGCAGCCCTCATGAATAAACTAGTGCCCTACGCTTAGCTTTTATGTAGCGCCTTAAATATCCCGATTTACATTACGATGGTCGAACAGGCAAACTAAGAACCTTACAAACTCGTAATCGTAATCTCCAAACTTCTAAGCGCCACTCGAAAGCCAAGCGCAGGGCACAAGCTTATTCACAAGCGCTGCGTCTAGTCAGAGGGGTTGTCTAGGAGAATAGTCCGAAGGAGGTCCGAGTCAGTGGGTCACGTGACGTGGGTAAACATCCCCATGGCAACATTAAAACAGTTTCACAAGCAAATACGGGAAGCGTACAGAATTAAGAAATTGTTATTTGCAGCAGAGGATGGATTGAAATGATTATATGCTCAATTACATCAAGAGGAAAAACAAAAGATAATGATGGCAGTGTCACGCTGGAAGTGATCGCGGTGGTAGTGATGGTAAGGATAATGATGACGACACCGACGACAACAACGACGACGAGATTAATGATGACGACGGTAATGATGATTGCGGCAAAGACAATGAAGGATTTACGACAGCGACGACGACGATGAAAATGATTATATGAGGATGACAACGACGATGGCCATGATGAACACGATTATGATAATGATGACAATGACAGCGACTATAGTGATGATGACGCAGATCGTGATATAGTATTTCATTATATCAATGCATTACATTAGACGTTGTTCATGCAAGGGAGTAAATTTCTTGAAGGGGCGCTATACAAATCTCCAGAATGAATGATTGAAGAAGTGACTCACGGGCCAATTGAACGAAGGTCATTCCCCAGAGGATGCTCCAGATCCAGCCGACGATCAAGAGGAAGGTCGTTGTCTGCAGAAGACCGGAAACGAGGTTCAGAGCCATCGCATGCAGCGGTCGATCGAGACGCGTCGTCACACCACAACAGAATACGGTAAACGCAGAGATCAGCGTACCTATAATACATACACCACAACAGAATACGATAAACGCAGAGATCAGCGTACCTATAAATACAAAAGAATACGGTAAACGCAGAGATCAGCGTACCTATAATACATACACCACAACAGAATACGATAAATGCAGAGATCAGCGTACTTATAAATACAAACAGAATACGGTATACGCAGAGATCAGAGCGTACCTATAATACATACACCACAACAGAATACGATAAATGCAGAGATCAGCGTGTCTATAAATACAAAAGATTACGGTAAACGCATAGATCAGCGTACCTATAAATACAACAGAATACGGTAAACGCAGAGATCAGCGTACCTATAATACAAAAGAATACAGTAACGAATACGGTAAACGCAAAGATCAGCGTACCTATCCGCAGACCACAGCAAAAATACGAAAATTGCAAATTGCTAAGCGTACCTCAGTGTACTCAGTAAACAGGTATGAGCTAAGACCGAGGCCACACGGTTTCCTCCTCTCAACCAAGGACGATCGCAATTTCATATCACGTGTATTATTTAAAAACATCTACTAAATACGTTATCTTCCCGGTCTATAATACTATATTGGTAACCTCGTTCGTTGCCCTAACTAACATTGCCACTAGCCTAGTTCTTCTTTAGTTAGAGCAGAGATAATATTTGCTATCTCAACCCATTTAATAACTAACTGTCAGAGCTTAGACAATTTTTCCTATCTGTTACCTGTAACAAGTTGCGACCTGTCAGCTTGGTGTTGTGAATAAACGAAATTGATTGATTGATGTATGCCGTAACGAATTTGTATATTGCTAAGAGTGCAGCAGTGTGCAATTAAACCACCATTCTATTGCTCGCTGGATAAACCCTCCACGCAGTTTTACAAATCTGACTTAAACTGGGAAATAATCTACTTTATCTTATTATGACTGAATTGTATCCTATCACTGTAGTCACTTGTGATAACATCTTCCGAATCTACTCTTGCGATGAGTTGCGTTTTAATTTTGCTCGCTGCACTGTAATGTAATGCCACGCAGGCCAACTTTCTGGTTTTCCATTCTAGCATATTCTGTGGTAACAGATTATTTTGAACTTCATTGTACGTGAAACCAGAACTATAGCATAATGGAATTATTATGCTGAATCAGTGTGCTATTGAATTCTTGAAAGACCCCCATTGAAAACTACTCATTCGACTTTTTGACGGTTGTAAACAACTCAGCACCATTTATCTCCATGGCACTTTTGCTCCCAGTTGATAGGGCCTATTGAATTGTGTTTGTTAGTGACTGTTTAACGACGCTTATTGTCAGTGACAATAAGCGGCGGTTTATTGTCACTGAATTGTGTCAGTCGTCGATTCGATCTATAATCTTCATCCGGAAAAAGAAAGAAACGATTGGTGCATCTGCAAACATTTCTGCAAACATTTCTGCAAACATTTCTGCAAACATCAGAAATTTGCAGAAGAATATTTTGTTGTTGTTTATTGAAGTTTGGGGAGCACTCAGGACTAAGATGATGGCCTCATTAAAAGCATACAAGATATAAATGCTTGTCTCTAACAGCATATATATACAATTATAGTTTTCCCACTGTTAGCTACTGTTCTCGTATAGTCCTCTATCTATAGACCATCGTTCACAGCCAAAGCAAAGCATCCGTCATGCGCAGAAATTTGATTTGAACACACACACGCACACGCACACACTCGCACACACACACTCGCACACACACACACACACACATTCATTATTCATTCAATGGATGTATATATATATATATATAATATATATATACGCCCTAGTGCTATACGCAATTGCTATCCCGTGTAAACATGTACACGTGCTGCCGGGTAGTAAAGCACTCAAGAAATATTAGCCCAAGTACAAACAATTATCATTCATGCTTGAATTTTTTATGGTTATCCAACAGTGTTTTGTCTCTCAGTTTTATCATCAACAGGCATCAACTATGGCGAGCTCCTCTTGGAATGTTGCTGTTCCCCAGGCTTTATCCAGCCGTCTCGATTCTGGGCTCTTCTCCAGCCCAAAGTTCCATGGAATCAGGTCATATTCCACTTCCTTCTTGTCCATGTGTGGCACGTGCGCCCAGCAGGTCTTTTCCCAAAGGACTGGAAACTGCCCGTCAGCCTCTGGCGTGGTCCTGGTCACCCTCGCAGTGCGCGATGTGTCCAAATAGCCGTAGTCTACTAGCTTGAATCCTCTCCGATACAAGAATGTGCATCGTGCAGTGGTGAGCTTCCGTGTTGGTGGCATGCTCTGTGTAGGGAATGCGCAATATCTTTCTGAGGTACCGCCGCTGGAAAGATCGAGCTTCGTCTGCAGGTCCTTGGTAAGCGTCCAGGTCTCAGCTCCATACAGGAGGTCGGGCAGTATAATATGCCTTATACAGGCGGAGTTTCGTGTCTAGCCGTATGTTGGTGTTCCATATTCCTCGTTGAAGGCTGGTCATGCAATCTCGAGCAATGACTATGCGCCGCCTAACTTCAGGTCCACTGTCACTATCAGCCTTGAAATGTGAACCAAGGTTTATAGAGAAACCCCCAAATTTAAACAGAGGAGAGATGCCCAAGAACTCCACCGCATTCCGAATACTCGCTGTGAGCAAAACTGCTATATATAATAATTATAATAATGCACGTGTGTACACGTGCGTGCGTGTGAATGTGTGTGTGCCTGTGTGCCTGTGTGCCTGTGTGTGTGTGTGTGTCTGTGTGCGCGTGCGTGCGTGTGTATGTGTGTAAGCTAATGCTTTTAGTGGTATCTAGCAGCAAACGCTATATAAATCTTCAAGTAATACATTCTGTGCACACAGAAATGAATTTATTTTTCTCTGTTGCCACGACCCTATAGGTCATCAGCTCCAATCAGGAGATGGGTAGCACCCCATCCCACGCCCCCAAAGGTCTACTGCACTCCGGTGTCAAGCGGTTCGTCCTCCTTATCTTCCCCTCTCCTTCTCCCAAGATCCGTTTCCCGTGCCTCCATCTGTTTTCATTTTCCCGATGGCACATAGAATCCCGATCTCATCGTAGAAATTGCACGGTCGATCGCGGCTTAGTAAAGCGGCCATTGGCAACGGGAGAACACGAAGCGTACGTTGTAAGTGCTACAGGGTCATTGCTCAGATCCAGCTTAGATTTCCCTTTCATTCTGAGAATTTATATATCGCCTCTTCAACGATATCTACTCAGACATACTTAGACATTCGATTAACTCTTGGCTCTGCGCTAGCCTATTATGATGTTAAGTGCCATTACGAACGAATATATTGCATTAGTTAGCAAAACGATGTACAGTAAGCCATAGAAGAGTCACCACTGGCGGGCCCACGCACATACAGGGAACCAACCAAAGGATTCCCGTCGACAGCTAACAGATGGCATGGATGTTCAGGCTTTACCCGATTTAGGGTCCCTTCTCACTGATGGTCTCTTTCCTAAAGCGCACTAGTACCAAAGGCAGCGAAAGTACGCCAAGCGTAGAAAGCGCCATACATGTAGGGAGATTGCTCAGCTTCACTGCTTGACTGCTAGGCAGCGCCGAGCTTTCGCGGTTGCATCTGGAATGACCCACCATCAGAGCTGCGTTTGCTACCTTCGTCCAATCAGCCTGGCTTTTATAAATCACTCGAATCTTTTTTTCTTTTGCCATGGTTGGGCTGGGAGCGCTTCTGAGTAGATTTCTCTAAAGGGCGCAATTTAAATCTCCAGAATGAATGATTGTATGAATGATAACGCGCCCATGCATTATTAATGTGATTTATTAAGTTTGAGGGTTGAGTTCAGCGTTAGGGTTCACGTAAGAGTTGTCTTTTTCGGTAATTATATCTGACGGGATGTTATTTAGACATACGTTTAATTGTCGGCTCAGCGGAGATTTGTGAATAGGATAAGGAATAGATCACTACGAGATGGCTTCTGTAGGGAGCAGAAAGACCTGGTGTGATCAAACCTTAATCTGATGTTCTATGGTACTCTTACCTAGTTCGACCTGACCTAATAACTCTCAATGTGACCTGATGTAAACTAATATAGCCTAATCTAATTTAATCTGATCTATTATAATCTAGCCATATCTGAAGATAGAAACGCCTCTGAGCAATTTCGATGGTTCCTATTACGTTAAACCGAAAGGCGTCACAAACTTAAGTAGATGTGAGCAGCACAGTTACGATCCTTGTTTCGCAACTCAGCAACTTCGGATCGAGTACTCGATTCTCAAATCAGTTACTCATATGAGTAGATTTCTTGAAGGGGCGCTATATAAATCTCCAGAATGAATGAATATATAAATCTACAGATAGGCCTAGTATTTACTAAATGCCTCAAAATATCGGCGGTTATCGATGCTATATTTACACTCCATGAGTAGTCAAACGGTAGCATATTCGTGAAAGGGTAAAACTAAACAGTGGCGGCGCTACGTAGGCTACAGCAGGGTAAGCCAGTACAAATGCCCTGATAAAAAAAACTCTTTGCCTTGGTCGTTGCCCTGCCAGAATTTTTGCCCTGCCGTGAATTTATTTGGGGCTTAAATAGCCCCCTGCGCTGGTTACTTGTATGACTGCCCTGTAGGGTTGCCACCTTTTCGAACTAAGAAGTCGGGACGCAACTTTCTCTCGTAATCATCGGCGCCGATGCTCACGAGTTTTTCAGGTTTGGGGGACTAAATCTAAAAAAATTTCCGGATGACCTTTTTTTTTTTTTTTGCTTTTACATTTAAATACTTCGGCAAAACTGCTCGAAACTATCATGTCCGTCACTAATCGAAGAACAATTAGCAGTAGTTAGTACGGATATTGTGTTTTGAGTCACAATTTTTTTTAAATTTCGTCGCACATCTCAAAGTCGGGACATTTGGCTGTCCCGACTAGGTCAAGTCGGGACACGGGACATTTGCCTCGAAATCGGGACTGTCCCGACAAAGTCGGGACGGGTGGCAACCCTACTGCCCTGGCTATGCTCTGGTTATAAGAAATGTCTGGCACCGCCACTGAAATTAAGATGTGCAGTTATTGCATTCGTTTTTAGATGTAGACGCAATTTTGCCCCAGTGTTTACTAAATTCTCATTTCTTTCGGTCAGCTTTATTTTGCTCTTATGGGATTTGTTATGGCATAAACACACGCAAATTTGGGATCAGTCGAGAATTCTATATTAGGAAGAATCGCAGGGTCAAAGCATAACACGACTGTATGCGTATACCACAACGGATGGAGTACTAAAACAGGCAATAACCGTAGCACAATAATTACTCAACAGTATCGCGCTTTCGGAATCGTTATCCCTGAACCTATCCGGTGCGTTTGTACTTTTCGCCAACTTCCAAGCTTCCTATCACTTGTCTTTCCATCGTGATATCTGGATGGAAGTCCTAATCCCAATGAATCGGATTGTCCATTTGTTATTTATCTCCGCGGCATTATGCCCTGTCACAGATCCAGCGCCAATGGGTAACAGAACGGATCCTGGCTCAACGAGTCCATTCCAATTTCCAACATTGGATTCATTCCAAGCCACTACAATTTCCGCATGCGATCAGCAGCGTCACATTACATAATGTAAAGTTATGAGATGGACGGAAATGCGAAATAATATGATGGCATACAAAATAACAACAATTTATTCGACACTCTTGATTGGCGCGGGCACGGTGGTGAAGGATCTCACCCGATCAATAATGTGAGGGATCGACATCACATGGTCGCTATGGAAAATTTACGTGAACATTTACATTTACTTGAGATGTTACGGAGGCACGATACTTTGTGGCGTAATTTGAATACACATTACACAGGCTAATTCTAACGTGTAATGTAAATTAAGTAAGGTAAATTAAATGCAATTTAGCATCATGTCCAACCATATAGTTGCGAATCGTAGGTGAAGGTGTATTAAAGGGGTTTAGTTATCAGTAACTATTGTCAAGTGAATACAATTTATATGGCGCAATTAGTATAACTATACAGCACTGTAATGTATAGTCAATCTCAATATATATAAAGCACGTTGGTCCTCAATCGTTGACAGAATCGTAATGTAATCGTAAACTCCGCTCTACGCACTTCGTCACCTACAAGCTTCAAGTATGTATGCATGTATGAGCACTTGCTATAGCGCCCCTTCAAATATTTCTACTCAGAGGCGCGGACACTGAATCGGAGTTTCACGCCGAAGCGCATGAGCAATTGCGTGTGAAGGACTTGTTCAGGGTCCCTACGCGGTGGCTTGAGGTGGATTCGAACCCGCAACCCTCCGGCTGCAAGGCACCGAACATACCCCTACACCACCGCGCCCCACAGATACTCAGTCAAAGTACATCAGAATAAATAATTGGCAATTCAAATAGCGGTTCGGAAAGTTCTTAAGAGAGCACTATATGAAGTAGCAGATCGATACATCAATCCGCTCCCTCCCTTCATCCCTTCATCCATCCAGCAGTCAAAGACACCCATCAAAGTCCATCGTTCCATCCATCCATCAATTCATCCATCCATCCATCGTTCATCCATCGTTCCATCCATCCATCCATCCATCCATCCATCCCTCCATCCATCCATCCATCCATCCATCCATCCATCCATCCATCCATCCATCCATCCATCCATCCATCCATCCATCCATCCATCCATCCATCCATCCATCCATCCATCCATCCATCCATCCATCCATCCATCCATCCATCCATCCATCCATCCATCCATCCATCCATCCATCCATCCATCCATCCATCCATCCATCATCCATCCATCCATCCATCCATCCATCTATCATCCATCCTTCAATATATCCATTTATACGTGCATACAGTACATACATTGTATACATGCATTCATAGGCCCTGCAGACATACATGCATGCAATCAGACAGGCAACTTAACTGACCGATGAGTGCGTCGGTACTTTATATTGTAATTTTTGTAATTATAAATACACATTTATATAGCGCCAGAAGAGCTCCCTACCTGACAACAGAAGATGACAATGAAATAGAATAGCCTTCAACAGTGATGCTATGGTACAATAGATTATCAGAACAACAAGAGGATCATATCGCATGCTGCACGGCATAGCCTCTTCCGAATCGGCAATTAGGCTTGTAATTAATAAACTATTAGCAAAATTAATTAATAAATGATAAAATCTATATGTATAATTGTATATGTCTGTATTGTTATGTAGTATGTAGTGCATTTTCAGGTAGGTCTCTTTTAATGACATCCCAAAGGTATTCGTGCTTGAATGTATCTAAGAGCCTGAAGCCGAGATCGTCTCAAAATGCCTGGGATTGACTAATCATGCGGCTAATTGTCGACGATCAAACGTCTTTATTGCAAACCCTGATCTTAAGCTAGGTGGCAATGCACGAAAGCTGAGACTTGCTTCAGTCTCACGAGTGGCAAGACACGGCAGTTTTAACGTAGCTGTACAGGCGCTGCTGGTAGATTTATAATGATGAGCGTATACCTGCTCGATATAGATTTCTTAACAGGTACATACAGGTGAATCTTTTGGTGCGTTACATGCAGATCTATTCTCAGTTCGTGCGTCATGTCAGTTGTCACTCACTTTTAAGTCAGAGGTTTTCGATTCCATGTGTCTCAGTGTACCCTAGGGCCTAGAGGAATTTTACTAGGGCTGGCACTGATTAAACAAAAATTAATCGATTAATCTCTCTAATTTTTAATTTGATTAATCGATTAAATTTGATTAATTTAAAGATGTAGTCACCGGGTCAGTTACTAGTTTACTTCTACAAAAAAACTTCAATCATTCCACGTGCTGAAGGTGATACGTCAGTGATGTGTTTGAACCACGCTAAGCGAACTGTTTATTGCAATGACGACAGTTCATTTTGTCGCCAACTTCGACTTTTCCATCCGTATTTATCCTAAATGCAAAATGATTGCTTAATTTTCCACACAAACGTTTCACATTATCATTGTTCGTCATTTTGTTTACTCGGGAAATGGGCCGCTCGACATCCTAGATGGATAATAAAATACAGCCCGTAAAAACAAAGTTTTTTACTATATCCATCTAGTATCCTATAACGTGTACTCTGAAAATAGTCCGCCTTCATTTTACGTCATAGCGTGCGTTTAATCAGGCAGCGCGCCCGTTTTGTTGCGGCCAATGACAACGCTGCGTATCATGAAAAGTTGATTCCCCGATTCGAAAAGTTGAGTCCCCGATTCTATAAGCTAGCCTTTTTTGAGGGAGCTGAGTTCATTTTACAGAATGAAGTGTCTGCGAGGGGCGAGTCTATCTGCCAAGTTTCATGACGATTGAATGATTGTAAGTGATCGAATTAGTCGTCGCAAGATTTGATTTTTAGCCTGTGGCTCAAGCAAGCAAAGCAAGATTTCCGTAAGTTAAACTAGATGGATAAAAACGAAAATTAATTGAACAATCGTAAATTAATCGATTAAAATTTTTAACGATTAATCGATTAATTAATCGTTAAAATCCGCAGCCCTTTGTTATACCTAAAAGGTTAGACTTGCTAGATATCATTTATTTAGAGCCTTCCATTAAGTCATTTAGACCTTCAAACACAAAACTATGCTTTCAACGGTGTTCCATCTTTAGCAAGTGGCCTATGCAATTACAGAAGAGAAGTTATGCATATATTTCTTAAATCTAAATGTCTATTATTGCTTCTTACCTGCTTTACCTGTGTGCATGCACCGTCTTAACGTCACCTGCAGACGTTTATAATTAATTAATAATTGTCTCTTAATTTGCTTGTTAACTACGAGCACCTATCAGTTCTTACACTATACGTTAACTACCTATTAACCCATATCAACCCATAACAGAAATTAATGGTTTCTCTCACATATTTGTGTTTGTCTAGACCCAAAACCATAGTAATCACCAAGATTTAAAAAAAAAATTCTAGATGTTGGTAGTTGTAGTCAAAAATATAACCGTCAGTTTAAACTGACGCTAGCCACAGCAGGGTACATATATGAACCTTGGCTACAAAACAAAAACTCATTTTATTCATCCAGGACAGTTAAACTACTTTGTGAAATGTTATGAAAACAGTTGACATTCTAACATTGCTTGAATTAGTAGTGTGTATTATATATAACTAAGTTTTATATGCTAAGTTATATTATTTGAGCAAAGTAGCAAATGGCATACATTATCTGATCTTATATTGGCAGTTCTTTGCATGTTTGCTAAAGCTGGAATATAATGAATCAGCGTTAATATGTAGGCTAATACAACTTAGTTATATACAAGACATATACTGCTAATTTGTAGACCTGAGTTAGTTCTAATTGTATGCATTATAGGCCTATAATTTTGTTCTCACATAGTTATATACAAGCACTAACTACATCAATGACGGACATCGTACAGTTTAGTCATGTAGTAACCTACATATTAAAACTGATTCATTTAATTTTCAGCTTTATCAAACATGCAAAGAACTTTTAATATAAGATCAGATAATGTATGTCATTTACTACTTTGCTCGAATAATATTACTTAGCATATTGAATGCTACAATCGACTGAAACTGAACAGGTTATCAAAGATAATGTGATATGAGCCACCAGGAAGCTTTGGTAAATCTTCGGTAAGACTGCTGACCACTGAGCCACCAAGACCTAGTGCTTTGTCTGTCGTGCCAGCGCCTTGGTATGGACAGAACTTCACGACGTAGCCCAGACGAGAAGCTAAAACCCACATCTTGTAGCCAAACTTGAAGGGTTTGCCGTGAATGTACTGTTTTGCACCATGGCGACCATAGTAGGGTACCATACTTTCGTCAACACTGAGTGTCTGTTCTGGTTGAAAGTTGGTGAGGCAAGCAGCATTGATGAGATCCAACAAAGGGCGAACCTTTGCAAATTTGTCTTTTGGATCCAAGGCGTTGTTGTTGGCAAAGTGGATATTGCTGATGATGGAACTGAACCGGTTGCGAGACATTGCTCCAGATACCATTGTATTGTGAACATCACCAGTGGCTTCCCAATACATCGGGCGGCGGGGTAGAGGAGCATATCCGCTGATTAGGAGAATCGATATAAAGAGCTTGAGGGTCGGAACATCTAAATCAAAGTTTTCTTGGCCATGTTCAGCAGCATACTCATTGCTCTCTTTGCAAATAAGGTCCATTACCTCAGGGGTGAAAAACAGTTCAAACAATGATGTTGGTGAGAGCTGCATTGTTGACTTTGGTTGGGGAATTTCCCATGGAAATCTTTCCTTTCCATCTGCCTCTTTTAAATCTTTTTTACACCAGGTGGGTTTATAAGCAGCAGATTTACTCTGAAACAAAGGTCCAATAGGTGGATTCTCTCCAGCATTCTCATCTGGGCTGGAATAAGTGTTCGTAGTAGAGGCAGCAGGTTTTGGGTGTAGATTTCCTTTTTGAACGCTTTGTAGCTGAGGGTCCATTTGATGGATTTTCTGCAGCATTGTCATCTGAATTGCAATTGGTATTGTTAACAGAGACAGTAGGTGCTTTCAATATTCTTTTAGACTTCTTTTCAGTCAGAGGTTCAGCAGGCAGAGGTTCAGCAGGCAGATTCTCTTCAGCATCCTCACTACATTCTGAATCGTCCTCCAGGCCAAGTCTGACGTATCCATCTGGCCTTTGAACTCTGACACACGCTTCTGCTACAAGTTGGTTGCGGTTGAGGTTGTTAGGGTCTCCACTGGCAACAAACTCGTCACCTGAATCCGCATCTGTTTCGTATCCAGTGCTGGAGGGAGGAAGTATTGCGATGTCGGCACCCAGAAAAGTTTCGTCACCCGAATCCTCCAACATTTGTAGAACTTCATGCAACTTGTACCTATATATCAAACACGGCCACCTTTAGAGTAAATAACTAATATTATTATTAAATGTTTTTAATGTTTCATAATGTAACTTCACCGTCGGGTAAATACAATAATGTTTACCTGCTCGCCAAACAGACATGGCTGGAAAAACCCACGATAACAGTAACGTATAGTTGGAAAAACCCACAACCCGCCTGTGCCTAGCGTCAGTTAAAACTGACGGGACGAAATTTCTGAAATTTTTCAATATAGAAATTCTTCTTTAAAATAATCATCGCCACTACCTTTAGGAGGCTTGTGGTGAACTTTTTATTAACATACTAGTAAAATATGAGTTAATGTTTCTTACGTTTTTTGTTGTTGAACGAAGCATAGCCTATTCCAAAATATCTGCCGACCGAGATAAAAAATATTGCTTCCACGTATACAAACATAAAGCAACTGAAATTAATCTGCATAGATAATCACACAAGCCATAGAATTGCACCTAAAAAAGTTAAGAATAGAATATGTATTATTACTGCAATAGAAATCATCATTTTCTGTGTGTAAGTTTAAACTGACGCCAGCCGCATATGGGTTAATTATAACCGCAATTACAATAAACATGTATATAACGCCGCTCAAATCGCTAAACAAATCAGAGGCATTGTCTGTGCGGCTTGTATGATGCTAAATATAATTAACAAATGGACTATTAATTAATTACATAATTAGTCGTCCTACCTGTTCCCGGTAGGAGAATATTGAGGATACAGCACAGTATGGCGAGCCAGAGAGGCATGACGGGTATGGCCCGATGCAGTAAGCCGTGCTTCTGTTCAATCTTCACGATCTTGTAGCCCCGCTTTTCCGAGACGGGGGGCTCCCTGATCTGGACGCTGCCCTTTGGCTTCCCCGTCCCTGCGGCCCCCGTCGACGGCGTCTTGAGGGATGTGTGGTGATGTTCTGCGGTGGTAGGGGTGGATGGGGCAAGAGCGTGGTCTGTTTCACGGCTGTGGTCAGTTTCGTGGGAGTTGTCATTGGCGTAGGGTGTTGGCGACCCGGCGTCATCATTGCCTGGAAACTGACCATCGGTGTTGGCCTCGTCCAGAGAATGAGTGTCCAGTGCGGCGCCGGATGTGTTGTCCAGATGGTCAGCGCCAGACTGTATCATCGGTTCCTGCGACATCACGGTGGTCAGGTCTCTAAACGCAAGCAGAACTATTGTTGACCGTCAAGCAACCACAAAGTACTAGCATAGCAACCAACCAATTCAAATAAAATCAAATCCGTTTATTAAGAGACAACAACCACGAAAGAAGAAAATACAAAACTGCAGTATCCACGACAAACTAAATAATATTGTGACTTAACATAACATAACATGACATAACATAACAAGGGTTTTAAGTGGTTCAGAAGACGTTTAGTCTGTGTTAGAACCACTGCAATAACCTGGAACATGATTAATAGCCCAATTTTCCTAGCCTCTTCTTAAAAGCTGTGATAGTGTCCACTGAGACAGTACTATCATCCAAACTATTCCACAAATCTACAACTCTTGCACTGAAGAATTTCTGCCCTAATGTCCCTTTTGGTTTCTTTGACTTACGAGTCACGACCTAGAATGCACAACTTCACCTTCCCCACCAAGGATAAGCGAAACTACATCCCGCGTGTCTTATTCAAAGATGCATATTAAACTGACTTATAATTATTCCAATAACTAACTCTAGCTCGGCTCAGCAACTAGTCTGTGTTACTTGTAACCAGATGCGTCTTTGACAACAGTTACTGGATTTAATAAATTAAGCGAATATTGATTGTTGATCAGCATCAGACAGGCAGAATCATAGCTGGTTGAGCTCATAATAGGAAATCCCAAAGGGACAAGTCCCGCTACCTAGGGTACCAAACAAAGAATCGTAGGTGGAACGGATGTCCATTGAACAATATCAAAGTTTAACATACAATGTAGTCTTATCTAACAGAAACCTTAACTAGCAGTAAATGCGTAAACATGCCAGTGAATAGGCCAATGTATAAATATATGTATTAGATAATCAATTATAACAGCTATGTTATAAAATTAGTCAAGTATAGTTTTAACCCTCATTTAAATCAATTCATTAAACCACCTAATCAACCCAGTATTATAATAATAATTCAATTAATCAATGAACCTGCCAACCGCACATACAACCAACCGACAGGTCTACCAATCGATCGATCGAAGATAATTTCCTCGATTATTCAATAATTCAGCTGAAGTATTTTGTCTGTACGGAAATGTGCATTGCCGCCTTATTACCGTTTAGACATCATGCAGGGATATCAGTTGCATCCTTATCGAGCACTGACTGATAAAGACTGCAGCAGTTGATCTATTGCATACACGGCCTTCAACGCTCTACCACGAAACATAAATGTGTGAAGAGCATCCAAGATAACCCAAGGTATCCTTATACTTCTTCTCACGAAATATCACGTAACTCTAATATACTCCTATGCCCAACATTATTGCTACATATAGGCCGAGTATGTGGGTTATTACGCGCTGTAGCCTACGCTGTCTGTTCATAAGAGCGGGAAAATTCTACATTATGAACAGTGTTTAATTTGTTAATTAATTTTTTTAAATTGTGTTGATACTGGATTTTGGTTGTTGGTCCTGTGCAACCGTTCTCTTGCCGGTCTCCTGATTGGTCGCTTTGCCTCTCTGCATGTATAATGACGTTTTGTTTCTTCTTGAGTCTCATTCCCTCACCAGGTGGCGGTAGACGTTACGTTTCTCTAGCGCCGTTGCTTAAGCTTGTCTTAATTGATGACGTGGCTTTTGTATGGCGCTGATAAATTTATAAGATTACATTACATTACACCTATATCTCTTCGTGAGGTGTTCGATGGCTCCGTCACCACTAGTCTTGTGGTTCACGTCTGTGTTTGAAAATAGCTTGGAATTAAATATATATTATCTTAAAATTGATGTAATACCCCATACTCGAGTACAATAATGATAGGCCTATAAGAGTGACCCTACTAGTCGGGATTTGTTCTCTTTAGGGTTCTCTATCTCCCGTTGTTTCGCAACAATTATACATGTACAGAATACAATTATGACTGTACTTATAATACTTGTATTCGTTGTTTCTGTTGGAAAACAATAAAATTTATGGTTATGGTTATGGTTATAAATTGATGTAATACCCCATACTCCTATAGCGTAGACAACCTACAAGTTACAACAATAATATAATTATAACTCCTGCTATTATAATTTATAATATATAATTATATATATGTGCATGTACGCGTGTACAAGTAGGCACCTACGTGTATGTTGCAGAGGCAGGAATAAAGATGCGGATGAAATTATGTATATGTTCTGCTCTAATTATACGCAGGTTCGGTCGGCTGAGAGCTCCAGAGTTGGCATATAGCTGGCTTTCTGTGTAAATCATCCGCTGGATGGCGTAACTGAGTGGAACGTGGGAAGCTTTCCAGCGTGTGGCCGCCTCGCAGTGGATACGATGGATATGCATGTGAAAAGATGTTGCAGTGGATGACGGGAAGGAGGAAGAGGTGGAAGTGGAAGGAGTGGCGGATGTAGCTGCCGCCTCCCTCCATCTCTCTATTCCTTCTCCCTCTCTCCCTCTCTCCCTCTCTCCCTCTTTATCTGTCTCTGTCTTGCTCTCTCTGTCTCTCTGTCTGTGTTTCTCTGTCTTCTCTTTGTCTCTCTCTGTCTGTCTCACTCTCTGTCTGTCTCGCTCTCTACCTCTGTCTCACTCCCTGTCTGTCTGTCTCTCTCCCTCTTTCTTTCTCACTCTCTGTCTCTATCTCACACACTCTCTCTGTCTCTCTCTGTGTGTGTCTCACTCTTACTCTATCTGTCTCTCACTCTATCTGTCTGTCTGTCTGTCTCTCTCTCCGTCTTCATCTGATGGCATATAGAATGCAGAACCTTTCCACAATTTATAGTTACACGCATTATGTACGTACATTATACGCTGTATGTATATTTCAATGTATACATAAAATAGCACATCGTGTGATTTGTTTCCGATCCTGAAATACAGCCTCGTCGGTCTTTTTACTCTTGTTCACAATCGTTTCCAAAGATATCCGTTACTCCGCCTCCACTTCCGCTTTCACACATCCTTCTCTTCACACCCGGTCTGTGTATTCTCTTCCTTCTTCTCCACCTTCTCCTCGTCTTCTTTCTTCCTTCTACTCCGCCTCCTCCTTCGTTTCACCTTCACCTTCTCCTTAACCTTCGCCTCTTCATTTTTTTATTCGTCTCATTCTTCTATGATCCACATCCCTTCTCTTCCACCTTCTCCTTCTTCTACTACTCCTCATCCTTCTCTTCGTCTTCCGCTATCTCTGCTTATTCTACTTGGCACCTTTCTCCTTTTTCATTTCTCCACCTCCTCTTCTTCCTCCACCACCTCCTCCATCTCTTCTCCTTCCTCCTCCTAGACTCCTAGGCTCCTAGCGTCATCCTCCCTTTCCTAAGTCGATTTCTTGCTCTTTTGATTTCTCTCTCTTCGTGTTTAAGTCTTTAAGGATCCTGAGTGGCCGAGCGGGTTGGTAGCCCGCTCGTCACGTCGGCGCCCCGGGTTCGCTTCCCGGTCGGGTCGGTTTATCAGAGATTAATTTCTCGGATCTTTACTGCGGGTGGCTCGGTCGCATTATAAACGTGGAGTACAATACAACACACAATACAACACATCACAATACAACTGGGGCGCGGTGGTTTAGGGGTATGTTCGGTGCCTTGCAGCTGGAGGGTTGCGGGTTCGAATCCACCTCAAAGTCGCCGCGTAGGGACCCTGGGCAAGTCCTTCACTCGCAATTGCTCATGCGCTTCGGCGTGAAACTCCGATTCAGCGTTCGCGCAGTAGTCGGGAGCGCCTCTGAATGGGAAATCTGGTAGGGGCGCTATAACAAGTGTTCAAATGCAATACAATACAATACAATACAATTTATTATTATTATTATTATTATAATTATTATTATTATTATTATTATTATTATTATTATTATTATTATTATTATTATTATTATTATTATTATTAGTTTTATTATTATTACTGCTACTATTATTATTACTATCATCAAGCTATTATTGTTGCTATTGTTATTGTTATTATTATTATTATTATTATTAGTTTTATTATTATTACTGCTACTATTATTATTACTATCATCAAGTTATTATTGTTGCTATTGTTATCGTTATTATTATTATTATTATTATTATTATTATTATTATTATTATTATTATTATTATTATTATTATTATTATTATTATTATTATTATTATTATTATTATTATTATTATTATTAGTTTTATTATTATTACTGCTACTATTATTATTACTATCATCATGCTATTATTGTTGCTATTGTTATTATTATTATTATTATTATTATTATTATTATTATTATTATTATTATTATTATTATTATTATTATTATTATTATTATTATTATTATTATTATTATTATTATTATTATTATTATTATTATTATTATTAGTTTTATTATTATTACTGCTACTATTATTATTACTATCATCAAGCTATTATTGTTGCTATTGTTATTATTATTATTATTATTATTATTAGTTTTATTATTATTACTGCTACTATTATTATTACTATCATCAAGCTATTATTGTTGCTATTGTTATTGTTATTATTATTATTATTATTATTAGTTTTATTATTATTACTGCTACTATTATTATTACTATCATCATGCTATTATTGTTGCTATTGTTATTATTATTTTTATTATTTCCTAGATGACTTCTATAGCTTTATCTGCTCCCTTTTCTCCTTTTCCCCCTGGATGTCTTCTACTACACTTACTCGCCTGAGTCGCCTTCTCTTCACTCTCTAAGCTCGTGTGCATTCT
>JACEVL010006450.1:52500-60000 GCA_020284085.1 Aporrectodea caliginosa
TATATATATATATATATATATATATATATATATATATATATATATGTACACATGTAGATACATATTTGTCGTTATGTACCGGATTTACGACTATGCAATAGTTGTATGAATGGACGTTGCTTTGCTGCTCTGCATAAGAAAACAACCTAGCAGCGGAGGTGAGAATGAGTAGAACGATGAGAATGAGGATGGCGATGAGAATGAGGATGACGATGAGAATGAGGAGGATGATGAGAATGAGGATTGCGATGAGAATGAGAGCGATGAGAAGGAAGAGGGCGATGATAATGAGAAGGGCTGAGGGGTTCCATAGCGTCACTGTAAGACAGAGTGTCGTACAGAAGCAAAAGAGAGATGACTAAAGCATCGTAAGAGATATATTTATTACTTATATAGCGCAACCTACATGTTTGTCTACCTGTTTGTCCATGTCGCTGCGTGTGTCACTGTCCGTGACTCTTCCCTTTTGCTTTTACTTTCTCCTTTGTCATTCTTTCCCGATCTGTCTATCTGCACATTGCTCAAGTATTCGTCTATTTCAGCTTCCGCAATCTGTTGATCACTATATCTCGTGTATCCGGTCAGCAGGCTTATCCGTCTGCATAAGTTCGTCTGTACGTCTGTTTCTTCGTGTGGTTGTACGTGTGTGTGTGTGCATACTGTGCACGCGCAAACCCTCATAATCTACGCCACAACGAGTCTGAATTGCTGAGCAACAGAAGGAACAGACGGCGTCTTTATTGCAGTCGTTGGCGACGTAATTATATCGTTTGATGGAAAACGGTCAGCGTTAGACGGAAAGCTACACAGACAAACTGGTTGACAGACAGACACCAAAGACAAGCGGGTTGACAGACACACACACACATACACACACATATCATATATATATATAGATCAGACAGACATACAGAGAGACACACATAGAGAAGAGAGAGACACAGAGAGACAGAGAGAGAGACAGAGAGAGACAGACAGAGACAGACAGACAGAGACAGAGACAGAGAGAGAGAGCGAGAGAGAGAGATAGACACACACACAGAGAGTGATTGAGACACACAGAGACAGACTGGTTAAGAGACACACACACACAAATACACTCAAATTTATTGGAAGATTTCGTCCAATATTTGGCACTTGAAACACCGCCACAGGAGGCACTGTGTATTAAGTACTCTGGACTCTTTGCAGAGTAGCAGCGACACACACTTTGCAGGGCATTGAACTGGTGTAGCTGAGTTGATAGCTTACCATCTTAGCCTGTAACATAATTGGCCTATTCGTTGCATAATCAACAACAGCTTTGAAGTGCATACGAACAGTGCAATATTCCTCAAGCCAGGTAAACATCACAAGATTTGACACCTATTTCTATCTAACAGTAACAGTAACTTATTACATTTTGCAACAAGTCAGCAAATTAGAGTCTGTGGCTTGGATGATTTTACATAATGGAACGGGAATAGGCCAGAGCAAAAGAATGGAGCTTGAAAATGACTTTAATGTCCATAACGAAGAAGAAAGTAAAGTATATCGTGGCAGCTGATTAAACATACTATATGGTCAAAGAAGCCAAAGACATGTGACACAAGTGATGTCTGATAGTTAAGGGCCTGTCAACATTAGCAGTGCAGTATAATCTGCCTCAACCTTCTATATCCATTACTCCACAGGTTTTTTATTCAAAAATAGAGTGTCACCTTTCAAGAAATCTTATTCTGAATTAATCCGCCGAATTCCAATTTCCTGTATCCTAAAATACCATTGGAACAGCTCTTCTGCTTCTTTCTCTCGCTGGCCTTCTGACATTTTGGTATTTGGACAACCCCCCTGACTAGAAGCGCTCGTGAATAAGCTGGTGTTATATGCGCTTTTAAATAGCGCTTTAGAGATTCCGACATTACGATTACGACTAATGGAGGGCCACATATATTCAGTGCTTTGAACTGCAATCATAATATTGTAATTAGTAACTTCAATTGCGTCGGTGTCTAATGCACAAGGCATCAATCGATGGCACACCAAAAGGAAGCCGTAATCAGGTCAACATCCTGAAGATCAGTCCGTAATATATAGAGAGGCAGTCTATGTTGGATAAGCAATTTGAAAGAGGTAGGTTTTAAAGCTGAGAACGAATTGACACAAGGGACTAAGCAGAACGCACAGACATAGGGAGAGAGGTCCAAAAAGTAGGTCCAGCAATCGTAACAGCTTGTTCACCAAGAACAGTTCTTGATTTAGGTATGACCAGAGAAAGGTAATGAGATGTTCTCGTTTATTAGCAATTATAATTACAAGCGGCGATATTACGGCCCACATTTGTTGACGACTATCAGTCCTGTTGTTTGGTAATTTTGGCCAATTGCTGTTGCGTATACGACACTGACTCGAGTCCAGGCTGATTTCTGGCATGAAGAACAAAGCAAATGTTTGGTAATTGCAGAGAGGAAATTGATAGTGAGGTAGAGTGACGTTGCCAACAAACAAAATTAATGGAAAACAACAGGTGAACAGGTTGAAAGAACGCAGACGAAAACGAAGAATACCATTTTTGCCAGAAGAAGAATAGTAGTAGTAGTAGTAGAAGAGGAAGAGGAAGAGGAGGAGGAGGAGGAGGAGGAGGAGGAAGAAGAAGAAGAAGAAGAAGAAGAAGAAGAAGAAGGAGAAGAAGAAGAATAAGAAAAAGAGGAAGAAGAAGAAGTGGAGGATGAAGTAGGAGGAGGAAGAAGAAGAGGAAGAAGAAGAAGTAGAA
This sequence comes from Aporrectodea caliginosa, assembly GCA_020284085.1. Lineage (NCBI taxonomy): Eukaryota > Metazoa > Annelida > Clitellata > Crassiclitellata > Lumbricidae > Aporrectodea > Aporrectodea caliginosa. The sequence continues at coordinate 55,253 of JACEVL010006450.1, forward strand.
AGTGGAAGAATAAGAAGAGGACGAGGAGGAGGAAGAAGAAGAGGAAGAAGAAGTAGAGCAGTCCCTTAAGCCCTGAGGCAGCCATAAGTATGGTATTAACGATTTCATTTTCCTAGCCTCGGTATAACAGGGCGGGAGGCCAGTCGTCTTATCTCCCTCGCGGTCTCATCTTGCCACCGACAGGGTACGATCAGTGCACTCATTATGACTGAGCTGACTAGAGTCTCAGATGGAGCAGAAATCTGGAACAAATTTCTGCCCTGGCGAGGATTTGAACTCCCCACCTCTTAGTTGACAGTCCATCACGATAACCACTAGACTATTGCACAACCATTTTTTTTGTCATAAACCTCAGACGAAATCCTAATAAATGAACGGATTCCGAGGAATCAGAATTTCAATTTCAAATTCAAATTTATTAGAATCGATTCCATGGTCTATGTGACCAAGTATAATTGCAAACAAGGCCGTATCTAGGGGGTGTTTTGGGTGTTTAAACACCACCCGAATTAAATTATGTTAAAATGAAAGAATGTAGGCTACTTACTAACACAAACCCCTTACACTATTGCTTGTCGGCTTGCTCATAGACGAGTAAACACCCTCCGAACCAAACCCTGGCTACGGCCTTGGTTGCAAATACAATCATGCAGTTAATATCCTGAAGTACAAATGGTCATGGGTGGCTATTACATAATAGACTAATAATAAGAATCGATTCGTGGTGGAGAAGAGGCCAAATGGGCTAATTTAATCATCCCCACTGTAACGGCGTTAATTGTTCAGTGATATCGCGCTTCGGAGGAATTAATTCCACCTAATGTTTTCCGGAGAAAGCATGGTTTTTTCCGTACGAATGCTGTAATAGAATAAGTATGAAAATTAGACAACGGTGCAGATAATGGTGCATTTGACTAGATAAATTGTGCACGTGTAAGGTGCCACAATGATATATTTTTCCTATCAACGTACGCGATGTGTGTGTTCTAGATAATTACAACATACATGCATTCAATTGAATATTTTTAGCCTTGGTAGATCCTCTACAACTCTGCTCAGTCTCTTTGCCATCTGCGAGGCTTTTTACGGGTTGACTTACGATGGCAGTATAGCATACCTGGCGGAAGGCGAGCCCAGACGGTCCCATGGATTCTATTCTCGGCCACAGATAGGCTATAAACCCGACGCACTGACTGAGTTTTTCCGCTTGGCCTCGGTCAGGAGCGCCTCTGAGTAGGGATCTTGAAAGGGCGCTATCTAAATATTGATTGATTGATTGATCTTTTAGTATCAATCAATCAATCGATTTTCGTTTATTCCGAACACCAGGCTGACAGAACGCAGCTTGTTACATTAGTTAGTCGTATATTTATAGGCCTATATGTTATGTGTTCATTTGTATGTCACCTTGTCCTGTCGGATATTAATTTAATTTTGAGTGATTTATTCAGAATATGCTTTTATATAGTACTCTAGATATGAAATTGCGGTCGTCCTTGTCCGGAAGAGAGAAGCCATGGGCCCGAAGACGGAGCACATGTCCACAAGAGGAGCGAGGTTGGGGCGGGGGAAAGAGCCGATGGAGTAAGGAAAGAAAGGCGTCCGGTGCATGTAGGACGCAGAGGAGGCGTTCATTTGTCCTGTTCTCCTACCCTGGATATGGGAGGGAAAGTGCAATGCCCGCTTACTTCCCATGCAGCTTACGCCCGTATCAAAATTAATTATACCGTTTGTTGACTGAGGGACGCGTGCACAGATAATTAATTGTTCCAGGGCCGTAACAAGGACTCAATACTACTCACGCTAAGGCGCGAATCCGCCGGCAAAGCAGGCCAGATTAAACCAGCATGTTGTGAATTTTCACACATAGCTATTTTCTAAAAATTTATCCATTTAAATAGGTCGGGGTGTGCAGGCCCGCCGAGAGGGGGTTGCAGTGGGGGGGGAACCAGGGGCCCGGCGACTTTTAGGGGCCCGGGCTGGGCCCAGCAATCAACTTATGAAATATACTATAATTAATTATACACAGTTTATGATTGATGCCTTTTAACCTTCGCAGGACGAAGACATTTTACGATACACGGAGGACGAAGAGGGGTAATTTTTACCCCAAAGCAATTTTTAAAATCTCAGCTCATAGGTAAGGCACAATAAAAAATGAAATATCAATTCTAATAGTTCAAAGGTCAAGGAATCGATCTATCGTAGTGACAATAGTCTGTCATTACCACTTTACAAAATGGCGGCCAAGATGGCCGCCAAAACAGAGAAATATGCATATTTCAGCTCATAGGTATGCTACAATGACAAATGAACTCTCCAATTTTATAGTTCCGGGGTCAGGGAATCCATTTATCGTAGCTAGAATAGTCTGTCAATACCACTTTCAAGATGGCAGCCAAGATGGCCGCCAAACACAGAAAAATATGCATATTTCAGCACATAGGTATGCTACAATGACAAATAAACCCTCCACTTTCATAGTTCCGGGGTCAAGGAATCCATTTATCGCAGTGAGAATAGTCTGTCAATACTAATTTCCAAAATGGCGGCCAAGATGGCCGCCAAACACAGAAATATGCATATTTCAGCACATAGGTATGCTACAATGAAAAATAAACCCTCTACTTTCATAATTCCGGGGTCGGGGAATCCATTTATCGTAGCGAGAATAGTCTGTCAATACTCATTTCCAAGATGGCACCCAAGATGGCCGACAAACACAGAAATATGCATATTTCAGCACATAGGTATGCTACAATGACAAATAAACCCTCCACTTTCATATTTCCGGGGTCAAGGAATCAATTTATCGTATTGAGAATAGTCTGTCAATACTAATTTTTAAGATGGCGCCGAAGATGGCCGCCAAAACACAGAAATATGCAAATTTCAGCACATAGGTATGCTACAATGAAAAATAAATCCTCCAATTTCATAGTTCCGAGGGTCAAGGAATCCATTTATCGTAGTGAGAATAGTCTGTCAATACTAGTTTCCAAGATGGCGGCCAAGATGGCCGCCAAACACAGAAATATGCATATTTCTGTGTTTGGCAGCCATCTTGGAAAGTAGTATTGACAGACTATTCTCACTACGATTAATGGATTCTTTGACCCAGGAACTATGAAAGTGGAAGGTTCATTTGTCATTGTAGCCTACCTATGAGTTGAAATATGCATATTTGTGTTTTAACGGCCATCTTGGCCGCCATCTTGGAAAGAGGTATAGACAGACTATTCTCACTACGAGAGATCGATTCCTTGACCTCTGAACTATGAAAGTGGAAGGTTCATTTGTCATTGTAGCCTACCTATGAGTTGAAATATGCATATTTATGTGTTTTGGCGGCCATCTTGGCCGCCATCTTGGAAAGAGGTATTGACAGACTATTCTCACTACGATAAATGGATTTCCTGACCCCGACTATGAAATTGGAGAGTTCATTTGTCATTGTAGCCGACCTATGAGCTGAAATATGCATATTTCTGTGTTATGGCGGCCATTTTGGCCGCCATCTTGAAAATGCACTCCAAAAATTATTGCAACTATTGAAATTGAATTCCACGGTAAATTCCGTAATTAATTTCTGATTACAGGTTACTTATGAAAAATATCTTTCAAAAATGCATATTCACCATGAACGAATAAATAACGACGTCGAGGACGAAGAGGGGTAAATTTTTACCCCAGGACACTTTGGACTCAAAAATCTTCTTCCCCCATCATGACGTTTTCCTGGCTTTGGTGTCAGAATATGTCAGGGGTATTAACTTGTAAACACATGGAACGTCAAATTATAACTGCCTACGGTTGCTCCGCAATCAGCATTCAAACACCCCTGGGGTAATTATTTACCCCTCTCCGTCCTGCGAAGGTTAAAATATAATATTACGGACACTTAACTAAAATAGTTGCATATATAAATATAATTTTGCAGGGTTGTACCGGAACTATTATTATTTCAGTTTTTTTTAGTTTTTCATAAAGTCTAAGGATAGATAGGGACCCGCGACTGCTCTGCCTAGGGACCCGGAATTTCTGTCGGCAGCCCTAGGTGTGTGCCCTACTCCCTATAAGAGCACTCGTTATAGATTCAGTGGTACACGTTGGGAAATAACCGACGCAATCTCGCGAATGCCGCGTCTGGGAAAAATAAATCTTTAAAAATTTATCTTCGGCACATGGAGGTAGATATCCATCTCACGCCATCTTGTTGACAGTAAACAGTCGATGGCCAAACGATAGGCCTTACATCGTAGTTTACTACCGGTCAAATGGGGAACAAAATCTGAATGCATGACTGTCCATGCAGCACTTGAACTACTAGGCCATCGATCCGTCCCAATAAATTCTTATTTCATCAACACTTTGACGACGCTCTGCATTGATTTCCCCTGCAGTCACTTTTAGTACACGCTCGTCGTCGTTAGAGTGCAGAAACGTCATTAAAGACAAGAACTGTGCAAATCAACTGAAATGAATGTTGCTTGCTGTTGTTCATGGTTAGACCAGGAGACTTTGGCCGAAGATAAAGTAGACTCAGCTCAGATAGGGACTCAGACCTAGACTCGGATTAGATCAACCTAATCAACCTAAACTGGAATACATGTCTGATGAGCGAGAGTGTTATTCTGCAACCTATTTAAACTACAATTTTGTAGATGCTTGTGATGATGAGGATGATGATGATGATGATGAGGATGAGGATGAGGATGATGACGATGATGATGACGACGACGACGATG
>JACEVL010006450.1:665000-832500 GCA_020284085.1 Aporrectodea caliginosa
AGCAGTGAGTTTGAAGAGAGGTAGTCGTTGAGCCTGGTAAGGACAATTCGCTCAGTTAATTTTGATAGAAAGGAAAGATTTGAGATGGGACGGTAGTTAGATAGGTTTTCCTTGTCATGTAGCATGCATAGTGAAAACAGTAGAAACTTATGCCAAGTGGCGCATAAGACGAGTTAATAATTATATTGTAGTCTTCTTAAGGGGCTCATTGCACAGGTCTTAGGTCTACTGAACTTTGTCAGTAAAAACCGAATAGTGGTCCATTGGCACTGCATGTCAACCTTCTTATGTACGTACAGGTACACATAATATAATGTTTCATTTGGATAACTCTGCAATTACTGGAAATGTTAATGATGTGAAAAAATTCTTTATTTGTTTCAAAGTCGTGCTGTTAACAGCCTTTTAACTTAAACTGCACAAGAAATTGTTAAGATTTTTATTTGAAACTAATCTCTCACAGTTGCTTAGGAACTGTAGTCTTCTATAGAGGCTCTGACATCTCGTGTCTCCAACCAACCTGACTAAGACGTTGTGGTCACGGACTGTGATTGGAAGGGATCCGTCAATGGAAGTCTTGTGTTCTATAATAACGGCGCTATAGAAGCCTCTATAATGGACGAGATCCCCAATATGTTTTATCTGTTTCCGTAGGTAGAAAGAGATAAGTTTATGGTGCTGGATGGAACGTCTCGATGCGGTCGGATGTTTCTTGGTTTGGGCGCCCTACTAACAGGATGCAAGGTAACTCAACGACATTCAGGGCATTTGAAAACTTCAAGTTTTGTCGGGCGTTTCTCAATGCATACAAAAGAATCAGCTGCAATTCATTTGTCCAGTTTAGAATCTTCTGTTAATTACCGTACTTCAAAAGTCATAATTAACTGAAGTTTGCTGCCATGTAAATGGATCTGACAGCCAAATACTAGTGCCACTGCATTGAAAACCAAACAATGCTACCTTTGGGAATAGAGAGATGAAATTATATCGAGAGGATGTTCTTCAAGTCACAATGGGGTCTTGGCTTAAAATATCTAGCCGATGTATTATTCCGGCCTCTTTCAGCCTTATCGCATCGACCACTTCGCTCTGCAAAGAGACTCGAGCTTCAAGTCCTCAAACTAGAACAAATATGGCTCATTCCCGGTCCTTTACCTCAATTGGTCCCTCTTTTTGGAATGAGCTGTCTCCATCAACTCGCTCTCCAATTCTAGCTGGTAACCCTTCTTCCACCTTTGCGTTTCTCAAAACCTATTTCTTTTCTTGTGGCCTTGCATACTGAGAGCGCCTCTGAACGGTTCACCCTACTAGAGGCTCTTCATAAATGTCCGAATACAATACAAATCAGTAATACACAGTGCCGTTTTAAGGCACGTGCCTAGGGCCCCGCGCTCCTGGGGGCCCAAAAACAAAGACTACATCGCGACCATGTAATAACAAAACAATAATATTACTGAGCAATATTATAAGTTCTAACAATTCTGCAAAGGAAGAACAATATCACATTTTAAAACGACTTCTTTATTTTTAGTTAAATATAATTTATTTTATTGATAAAAATTGCAGTCTGCGCAGAGCGCCATGGAAGTTTGACTGAAAGAAATCGATAATTTTAACGCACGGCGTTCACTCTCTGCAAAGCTTCTGTATATTTTGTTCATTTTCATTCGTTTGTTTTTACAACCCTTTCAATTGTTATGTCTTGGTAAGCTAATATTAATTTTTAGTATGAAATCTCTTTCAGTCCGATAATCTAGTCATTTTCTAAATTGTTTTAAATTTTAAATTATAACAAAGCGAAACGTTCTGTCCTCGAGATCTTGACCAACATGAACTAATTTCAGAATGTGAACACCTAAAATACTATAATGTCAGTGTCATTTGCAAAAACATCAGTGCCATCTATGTCAATAATCTATGATACGATAAAGAATGACAATCTGGAATCAACGTTTCAAAACATTGAAATTGCAACAAGAATGTTTCTCTCAATGCTGGTGACAAACTGTACCGTGAAGGTTCTTTCTCGAAACTTAAATTAATCAAGAATGAACTTCGCAGCCGTATGATGCAAGAGTGATTGTCTGTCATAAACATATAATCAGATGTGTTTATAGTAATTGAATTCAGATGCTATTATAAGAGACTTTGCTGAGAGCAAAACACGAAAGCGATGTTTGTAAGAAAATATCCTAGCAATACATGTATAGCAAACATTTACTCCTTTTTACAATCTCGCTTTCAATTTGTATAACAAATTAGCAATAAGAACTTTAACCGTCTAGTTTTTTTGTCTTCAAAGAAAGTGATCCACATGACTCTACAAAGCGTATTAAATTGCCATTATTATTTAGTTATAATTTTGTCGTCTATGGTGTTGCACAGAGGCCGTGCGCAGAAACAAAACCCTAAATCAACGGCTTGAGTTAAAATCTTTTTAATATGAGTTAATATTAGTTTAATACTAGTGATAATGTTCATTGTTCATTAACGATTGCATTCGAAATACGTGACAGGGGCCCATTTCTGTATTTACAATACAACGCATTTGATATCGCCTTTCTTCCAAAGGTGGATCAAAGCTCAGAAGTAGGCCTACACACGCCTCAATGGCGCAGATGCAATATAGCCTATTGCAGAGCATTATTGTGCGCGATGGACTTGCTCACGGTCCCTACACAGTAACCGCCCCGGACGAGGATCGAACCCGTACTCTCATCGTTACAGGCCAACCGCTCTAACCAATCGACCACCATGTAATAATCTATGTAATTCTATTTTGTGAAAATCGAATCGATGCTGCAGTGCTATCCTGAACTTTGTTCTTAAGTCAGGACCACGTGTGCACATTTCGGACATAAACGATGAATGCAAATAACAATTCTCCACTCCTCTATACTGTTGAAGTTTAAAATCATGAAAAGAAGTTCTAAATGTAATTCAGTTAATCTTGGGATTTTTTGTACCATGCATTTTGCAATTCTTTTGTCAAATGCTGTCGCAGACCTTCGATGAGCTGATTGATCTGGCATCCAGAGGTAACGAAGAGAACGTTACGGTATTTTTCAAGCATATGAAATCTGGAACGGGATCAGATGCTTACTCTGTAATTCCAGAAGACTTCGTTTCCTTCTGTTTTGGACAAGCAGTTGGTCGTAACCTAGGTATTACATGTTATATATGCTAAGGTTTAATTAAAGCAGTTGAGCTGCAATGTAAGCAGAGGAAATTTTTATTTGAATGGCTAGAATTCAGTTTTCATTATTTTGCTCTGGAAGATTGTCCTATGACGATTAAATGCTATAATTATGTTTATCCCTCGTAAGACAGTTGAAGAGTATCTAAAAAATCAACCCGCGGGCCACATGCCCGCGGGCCGCATGTTGGACAACAGGGCACTTTCGGGTACCCAATGTTTCATTTAACGCGTAGGCCTATTATGAAAGGTGCTATAGCACCTTTGACACTGTGAACCACGCGATCCGACTGGCGCGCGTTTGTGTAAATCTTTTGGCATTGCGAACACTGCCCTCCTTGGTTCCGTTCGTCTCTTCCCCTCTCTCTGTCTCTCTCTGTCTCTCTCTGTCTGTCTCTGTCTGTCTCTCTCTCTGTCTTTCTCTGTGTCTCTCTCTGTGTCTCTCTCTGTGTTGTCTTTGTACCCACATGCTCCAACGGGACCTATATCCCTCATAGCTTATTATAAGGCATACTCACTTTCAAGTGGGTCTCGGATCACCTATACGCTGATAACATCCAAGACTTTACCCATGACCCAACCATTTCAGCTGCTTTATTGGTCGCGAGGTTACTTAAGGTAAACACGTCGCTGAACCTTTCGATGTCTTCTCGACGTCTCCGTCTTTATTCAGATAAACCCAATTCAGTTAGCTTGGGATCGGAATTTCAACGCGTTGGGTTCCAGACGTCGACTGTTCTTTCTCAGTCCGTCAATTGGGCGTTAGGCTGGATCCAATTCTCTCATTTACCGACCATGTCATTGTCAATGTTATCTCTCGAACATGCCTTTTTCATCTACATAACTCCGCGCCATCCGTCACTCGCTCCCCACTCTCGTCCATGCGCTGATTTGTACTATAAGGTTGACTTCGGCAACTCCATCTGTGCTGGTATCTCTCTTCAGTCATTAATTAACGCTACTGCCCGCCTTATTGGTGGTCTCCCGAGATTTGTACACATATCTGCCTTCAATCGGGACACTGTACTGTCTTCCTGTGCCCCAGCGCATCCAATTTAAAATGTTAACTCTTATGCGCAACTGTTGGGCCGAGGTAGCTTCTCATACCTCACTACACAGGCCAACTTAATTAAGGTATAATTGGCCATATAAATACCTATTGCGATAATGAGCGTGTTAAGCTGTTTTGATTGTGTATAGATGAGTTCAAGAAGGAGGACTTGGCTGCCGCTCTCCTGTCCACCATAGGGCAGGATTTGGCACAGACAACCCACCTCAACTCGCATGTTCTGCAGACCAATACTATCTACTTCTGCGGAAGCTTCGTAGGTCAGAGTCAGCTGGTACGCGATACCATTGGACGATACTTTGCGGTCAGGACATCCTGTGACGCGTTTAGCCAGGTCAGATGAAAGCCATCAATAATGCGTTTGTCGTCCTATTTTAAGGTTCTAGAGGATTCTGTCCCTTTCAATGAAAAGATTAGAGGTCTGCCGATGTTTCCCGTATGTTTATGCAATTTTCATGCATTAGTTGTAACTTACATTGCTTCCTTTGTGATAATACGCTTGTTTTTTAAAATTAAACAGTGCATTTAATTATATAGTATCGTCCTTTCATCTCTGCATCTGATCAGAAATAAAATTACCAAATATTACTTTTGAGAAAACAGTTACTTTACCTTATTTTACTCTAGAAAGCTTATTAGGCCTACTCTACCTTATATTAGGCCTACTTTAGACAGATAAGCACTTTTTTCTGAAGTCACTTTTAAAGCTCAGCGACTTACTTTGCTGTACTTTAGAACGACAAGTTACTTCCCTTTATGTTCTTTAGAGAGATCATAAAGTAAACTAGCCTAATGCACTTTAGAGAGAAAGAGATATTTCGCTTTATCTTAGCTAACAATATTTATTCAGGATTTTAATCTAGAAGGATGTTTGATTTCGTAGGATCAACCAAAGGTTCATCATTTCCTAAGATTTGGTGGATACCTTGGTGCCTTAGGATGTCTTATCGACAACATGAATAACAGAAGTCAACCCAACAACTCTTCTTCCTGTGTTCCCACTCTCTGACAAGTCTTATGCGTCTGCCATGCATGACATCCACGGTAGACTGAGATTTAGAAAGTTAACCAACGTGACATGGTTTTCATATAACATTGGTTGATACAAACACAGGATGTATGTCACTGCTGTTTTAACCGTAGGTTAAAATGTTCTTTCAGGAATAGAAAATAGATGACCATAATTTGGAAATGTTTAGTCACTTTTCACTTTATGATTCGTGTTGAAAACGTTGCAATGATCGGAGGCAGTGAAGTACCAGATGACCTTAGATATGTGTTAGCTAAAGTAATTGTTGTGGTTATTATATTTTTACCTCATTAGTGAATTGTGTCTTAGGATGTATTTTGCAGAACTTTTCTCTTTGTTCATCATCAGTTCATGAGCCGACAGATTTCTTTCTCGTCATACATGGCTAAGATTTAGACCTACTATAGGGTAGGCCCTACGACGTCCTACGTCAATGAAGCCAATTAATTTTTCTAATTTGCATCATGAACTCTCTGAGGTGTTCCTCTGATGAGCAGAGAATTCTATAAAAATTTCTTATATATAGTAAAAAGATTTTTCTGAACCTTTTCACTTTGAGTAGGCCTATTGTGTGTTTTTCTCATATGCTGAGGTTAAGAAAATGAAGTCGCTAACAAATAATACCCATGGCTGCATCAGGAAGGAATCAGCATTAACTTAAAGTAGTGCTCTTCTTCTCTTGAAGTTTACATTCGTATGGCTTACATAACACCTTTTCACAACATAAAAACTGCGTAGCGTCGTTGTTCCATGTACAGAGTTTCAAGTTTGCACCGAGATGACTAATTCAGTCATCAACTGCATTCTTGTAACGCCATGGCTGTGTTTCGGCGCCATATAAATTATCTTTATTATTATTATTATTATTATTATTATTATTATTATTATTATTATTATTATTATTATTATTATTATTATTATTATTATTATTATTATTATTATTATTATTATTATTATTATTATTATTAATATTATTATCGTTATTATTATTATTATGTAGTGTCATTTCAGTGGATTTCAGAGATCGGTGGCGGTGTCCCGGAGGCAGATGGCGTTCCCCCGTTGAAGAGCCAGTGAGATCCGCTGGAATAGGTATGATGACTCCATTGGATCATGGGTTACGTCACTTGTCCGTCTTCCCAACTCAGAAACGAACTGTAGTCCCTCTCTGCTCCAAGCACCGCCAGTTTTTAAGGCGACCGCAACAAACTCGTGGGTGGTAGTGATGGTGGAATATTTGACCCTCTTGGAGACAACCGCGCGTTCGGCAGCTTTCCCAGCTCCAGTAGATGTATGGCCAAGATGAGACGTGGCGTAGGTGTCGGGCACTGTCACATCCCATGCAAGACATCGTCCACGTGACCAAGGGATCAGCGTGACACCGTCTGGTCGCTTTCCATCTTCTCTTGACAGACCGAGTGGTTCTTTCTGTGAGAAGATTTTTGCTCTGCCAAGTGCTCTCCAGATGATGTCGTTTAACATACTGTGTCGTTGATGTTTTCCGCCGCCTCCTCTGCAAACCAGCCCATGAAGTCCTCTTGCGTCGACTTTTTGTCGACAGTGGTGGCACAGATGTGGTTCATAGAGTGCTGTCCCTAGCCTCACTCCGACTGCGATTCGTACTTCCTCGTCTGAGAGGCGCAGGCCCAAAGCAGTAACAGGGGGAGCTAGCATCCAGTCTCCAGAATGAGGTGCTCGTGAAGCTGGCAGGCGAGCACGATCGCGTGGACAGCTAGTGGACTCGAGCAGGCCTGTCCATGCCTTGTCTGTACATCGGAGGTCCCATTCTTTCTGACGATGAGTTGCTGCTCCTGTTGGTGGTTCTGCACCTGACAGGGTAATCCAAGCGGTAAGTGCTGAATTTGCAAGTTCGTAGGGTATCTCAGCCGACTCTGTGGGTAAAATGCATGCCTGCAGTTCGTTTGTACTTGCAGCAGAATATTATAAATATTAAAAATTATTTTTTTTTTTTTTATTGTTATTATTATTATTATTATTATTATTACGAAAATAATTTTTTCAAACAGCCACAGAGGTAGTTATTATTATTATTATTATTATTATTATTATTATTATTATTATTATTATTAGCGACTTATTATTATTATTATTATTATTATTATTATTATCTATTATTATTATTATTATTATTATTATTATTATTATTATTATTATTATTATTATTATTATTATATTATTATTATTATTATTATTATTATATTATTATTATTTATTATTATTATTATTACTTTTATTTTATTAATATTCTTGCGAAGTTATTCACAAGTAAAGTTTGCTTCTAATAGTAAATAAACCAATAGCTTGTATGTTTTTGGCGATTGAAATGCGGGCCATGACTGCACAGTTCACGCTGCTAAAGGGCAAAGTAGGAGAGTAATGCGGGAAAATGGAGAAACTGCTATTAAAGGCATTTAAAAGAAAAGTTTGATGGCAATTGATAAGTACTAGTAAGTCACTGATAACTGTTCTTATGTCATTAAGTATGCAAGAGGTGCAAGGTGCATGTACCTGACAAAGATTATTATTATCAACCTAGCCTTTATTAAAACCGGCATAGTTCTTACTCTGACTCATAATATCCTGCATTTTTTTATAACAGCTGTTCAGTACGCATTGTCTGATAATAAATATTAATGTTGTCGAGTTTGGACAATTGGTTTGCAATAATAACGATTAGGCTATACTTTAATTAAAACTAGTCTTAAGCTTTGGGTAAAAGTAAGTTCTTGAATGCGGCTGCAAGGGTGCATGCCTGGTGTGTACTTATCATAAATGCAAGTCCGGAACTTCTTTTCCCTGTGTCCTGGAATCGCGGAACGGAAAGGCTTAAACGTACAGGAAGAGTGCCATCTGAAAGTAGCGTCGCAGCATTATAATAGAAACCTTGTTGGTTTGGGCCAGTATGCTCAGACCAATTTCATGTTGGTAGTCTTTTAGGGTAAACGACTATAGTCATTACACTCGAGATCTGTCCAATGTGATGCACACAAACACTGTTACCTTTGAGCTTCAGTTCTAAGTATACCGTCGACGTTCGCATGCTAATCAATCAATGTGTTCCAAATAGTCGGTCATGAGACTTAGGGCTGGCAACTTTTGAGTTTGTCCTGCTCTGTCTTCAATTTACATGTGCGGAGACGACTGAATGTGTTTTAAGAGGGCTGGCAAATCAATTTACTAGTGTTAGACGACTTTAAGAAAATTGCTAGCGGGCGGCACATTGAAAAGATGACCTTAGACAAGCATTAATAATTAGGTAGGGCCTATCCAAACAACTCTCCTAGACAAAGTCGTTCAACGAAGACTCCGATGGTTTGGACATGTAGAGAGAATGCCAGCTTACAGAATCCCACACAATGCACTACACTCAACATCCGAAGGAAAAGAAAGAGACATAGGCACTTGATATGCCATTACCAGTTAAACGCTATGTATACACAACTGTATGTAACGAATTTTACGTCAGCCTAATAATTATAGGATCTACAGTTAATTGAAAATAGTCTTTAAAATTTACAGTCAAATCATCAAAAGACAAAAGTTAATGGCCTATTATATGAAATTAGAATCAACTTCAAGAGCAAAACATCTATTAAATTCTAACAACCTACCAGGCTTATGGACCCAGCACGGGCGAAATTCATATGTGTTACAGAGAATGTGTATAATCAGGGAATATGTATATATAGTTATATACCCTAGAGAATATACATATACCCTAGGGATTGTGGAATGTGCATAATCAGGGTATGTGTATATTCATTTATATCTAACCCTAACACTAACTTTAACCTCCTAACTCTAACCGTAACCGTGAGCCCTAGCCCTCTAACCCTAACCTAACCCTAATCCTAAACCATAACCCTAGATTTTCAGGGCACATACACATACCCTGTTCATACACCACCCTGAAATTTCAGGGTAATACATATTCCCTGATTATACACGTTCCCTGTAACATTATGCATACATATTTACACCAAGTTTCGGGACAATTTTGGATAAATTCGGGAACGGGACGCACAGGGTGAATTCTGGAACTGTCCAGGCGAATTACGGACGGGTGGCAGCCCTATAGTGAGACTCGTAGGGTATTAGAGTGACTGATAGCTGGCCTTGACTGTTGGCAACGTCAATCTTCATTACACGCGACAGTCTGCAAAGGTGGATCATTTCATGTGGTTCAATGATAAACAAGATCGACAGGCGGCTGCGTAACGTCTCGAGACAGGAGTAACAGAGCGTGTACTTTTGTGGTTATAAAAATCGGGCTTTGGACGCCAGGACAAGGTTGTTATTACAGTACACAGAGTCAACAGTCGCATAGTTGAAGGTCTTCTGATAGTCCCCTCAGGTAATGCTGTGAGCTCAATCGTATGTTTATCGTTAATTGTTAAGGTAGAATGCCGTTTGTAAATTGTAGCAGTGTATGTAATGTAATGTAATTAGTAACTTATTTCGCGTTGTTGTCTATTGCACGAGGAATCAAATGATGGCGCACCAAAACCAAGCCGCAATCAGGTCAATATTCTGAAGATCAGTCCGTAAAACAGATGCAGCGGATAAGCTGTTTGAAAGAGGTGAGTCTTAAGTTGAGAAAGAAATGACTTTAGACTTAGTGACTGAATAGAGCGAACAGACTCAAGGAGAGAGAGTTCCAAAAGTAGGTCCAGCAACCGGAAGAGCTCGTTTACCTAGAGCAGTTCTTAATTTAGGTGTAACCAGAGAAAGAAAAGTTTATAGGCTGCAGCAAAATACACACGAGGAACTGGATCTCCAATGTGAAATATTCTCCATTGGAAGTAGTAAACTCCAGTTTAAACATATGTTCGTCTTCAACTCGAAGTACACTGCGAAACTGGGAACAATAGCATATAGATATCGTAACAAGTAGATGCTGAGATGTGCCAGGGAAGTTTATTACTTAACAACGGCAAGCTTAGGCCTATACGTTTGTAATTTATGTTGTAGCACCTGTAACTACGTAGGAAGGGTTAAACAATGTCGGGACCTAATAGCGAAGGAGTAAACATGGCAGGAATATCAGTTAACGAAGAGATACTGGAAGTTCCTTCTGCTCTGTTGAAGTCCAAGACTGGATTCTCCTTTGACATCGGTAAACTTTAAGATTTTTTCAACACATTTCACCTTGCATCTAGGAAAATCTTGTCACGAAAGTCAATTTGGATAATTTGTCTGTTTCTTTGCAGGCGTGGATAAAACTTCAGAGGTCTTTGTGAAGACCTACAGATCGACACAGTTTAAATTCTTTTATGTGAAGATGAATAGCCTAATAGGGTGCCAATGATATCATTTTTACTAGTCAGAAAAAGTCAGCACTTGGTTAATTCAAACTGTCGATAAGATAACAACAGACTAATGCAGTCAGCAATACAAATGGCATTGTAAGCAAAAATTTTTATTTTTTAAATTTGAATTGATGTAAATTTTTGCGGGGAATGTGATGTCGATAAGGATCCTGAGTGGCCGAGTGGGTTGGTGCCCGCTGGCCGCGCCGGCGCCCGGGTTCGCTTCCCGGTCGGGTCGGATTATCAGAGATTAATTTCTCGGATCTTTACTGCGGGTGGCTCGGTCGCATTATAAACGTGGAGTACAATACAACACACAATACAACACATCACAATACAACTGGGGCGCGGTGGTGTAGGGGTATGTTCGGTGCCTTGCAGCTGGAGGGTTGCGGGTTCGGATCCACCTCAAAGTCGCCGCGTAGGGACCCTGGGCAAGTTCTTCACTCGCAATTGCTCATGCGCTTCGGCGTGAAACTCCGATTCAGCGTTCGCGCAGTAGTCGGGAGCGCCTCTGAATGGGAAATCTGGTTGGGGTGTTATAACAAGTGTTCAAATACAATACAATACAATACAATACAATGAACATCGTGTAAAAATATATTCTAATTTCTCACACCCTCAGAGTGTACCTTTTGATAGGCCTATACACGGTAGTTCAATAAAAAGTAAGCCAAACTTAATAAACAAATATTAAAACTTGTACTATAGTTTATTAATAATATTTTCAAAATAAAAATATCCACACACTTACTTTTTTATTTTCATGACTTCCAGTTTATATTTCCTACTCAAAAAGCAGTCGATAATACGATAGAAAACAGAAACAAGAAACTAGCATTTTCCCAAAAAATGCCTTTTAGTAAAGAAGTTTTACACATGATGAAAGGTTTGAGGAAATCCAAGAATTACAGCAGCCGTCAATTTCTACGAGAGTTTCCAGAAAAAACACTGGACCAAAAGCGGATTAGATAAATTGCTTCGAAAAATTAGCGTAACAGGATCAGTCGACCGCGTCATTGATAGTGGCAGACGAAGGTAATCGCGCACTGAAGAAAACGTTGCTGTTGCCCAATGGCGCCAGCACCGCCAGGCCTGCGTGCAAGCAGAAGGAGGATATTTTGAACATATTCTTTAATTAAATAATCAAACCATACTACTGAGAGTTTCTTCACAAAATAATTAAATACTGTTTTCATGTAAGAAGTACATAAGTACAAAGTACAAAGTACATGACATACAAAGTTTGGCTTACTTTTCATTGAACCACCGCGTACATAAGTTATGTGTTAAAGACTTTATTCAGATTGACGCATATTTACAGGTAGGCCAATGCATTTATAATTTATAGTAGCTTATTAAACTTTTCTGTGGAATCGCATAATAGAAATTGATTAGGGGCTACAGAGTAGCCTACGAGTACAGACTGTGCTATGACTCAATGTTAATTTAAAATGTTGAACAAGAATAACAATATGTTTCTTGTAGTTCTGGGTCGTACTCCATGTTTTGGTTGTTGTTATAATGATACTGATAGTGATACAACTTTGATTCAACTGCCGGCAATACAGGCCTTCATGGCGGTGCCTATGTCCTGAACATAAACTTAATAAACTCTATTGAACTTGGCTTGCAGACACCACTTCATGGAATTATTCGTTGTCAAAGTGTTCGACACACTAATGGGACCCACTATAGTGGACCTAACATCAAGCTATTTAAGAGATGTAGAGACTCGTGGAACGCAATAGAAACAGACCGTTATGAGAAAGGAGGAGCGGAAAGTGATGGAGATGTTCGCATCCATGGTCTTGGAGCGTATACCATAGAGCTAGGCGGATGGCAAAGCTCATAATTATACAGTTTCAGATTCTACTTATTTCGCTCGCAATTCCACCTCACCGAGCGTGAGTTGTCAGCTCTCCAAGAGTTCAACACATTTGTTCTCAAGTTGTACATAAAGTGTTGGTACACAAGTGCTCTTCGCAACGACTTGAATCTTCTGCGTGTGTTTGATGAATAATTGCATATAAACAAACAAACAAACTGTTCCCGACGCAGCAGTCAAGTCCTTTTGTGGCCATTTGTGGTACGGTATCTAAGTGAAACTCGTAAGTGGTCTTCTTTCGTCGATCCAATGGTTCCTCTGGATACGACTGAAGCAATGGTCACAGCCCTAAGTATAAGGAAACGCATTGGCGCCATGTACTGGACATTGTACTGGACGCTTTTGCCAATGATGCAGCTATGTTACTTTGTGTTACAACATTATACTCTGCAGTTTTTTGCGGCAACTGGAATATTACAGGTTTTCCTGACCCTTCACCCTAGCACTTGGGAGAATAATCCTGAGTATGTAAGTGCTCGAAAACGACTGAAGTGTCTGAAGGTAGTCAATGATGCTGCAGAGCGGGGAATTGCTGTAATTCAGACATTGAATGGTGCCCTCAGTAACCAGGAAGAACAGAAACAGTTTCTGTTGCAAGTTGTTGTGAGACACTGCAAGATATTTCCACATAGGCCTACTAAGAAGTCTACTGTTGTTCATCAGTAGGCCTAATGATGGGCTCAATTGCTCATGGTTAAGTTAACAATAATGAACACCACTTTCCATAGCAATGTATGTTACTTATCGATGCTACATGGAAATTTAACATTTCCCAATGCAAAAAACTTTAACCAAGTTGAGCTAGGAGTAAATATTCTCTGATTTATATCAAAATTTGTCTCCTTGTTATCAATAATAATCAAAAGAACAAACGAAAAGGTGAACAAATCCATACTTTAAGTTTCATTGGCACCCTAACGATTAGTAACATATTTAAATAGCAGCACGAGTGTAAGAACACGTTCTCAACTCTTCCACTCCGTCTCTGTCACTGTCGTCTCCTGTGTTGAGATTTCTGCTTTTCCACCGATGTCTCTTTCCGAGTCTATGTCCTTCTTTGATTCTGTCGGTGCATAGGGCAGCTTAGCTCTTCGTTATTCCGTCCAAGTCAAAAGACGTCGAGAGACGACATTACAAACTTACAAGCTTAACGAATCGGGCCATCTGCGTGACTTGGACTAGCTTCATAAGTTTTCCTTTATGCGAGACTTGATCCAGCTGCCCAATTTGACTTACTAACCCGCAGTGTGCGTTGCCCGGCCAGCCCACTGCTTGACTTCGCCAACTAGCTAGTCTCAGCTGGTTGTGTATCCTATACCGTCCAGGCGGTAAATGCTTCTAGGGAGTCAAATGCTTCACAATGCAGACTTGACCATAGCCTGAACTTAGCTAGCATTCCCTCATCTTAATTTACAGGATCTGTCTAATCTTACATATTGTTATTACATTTGGCAGGAGGATCATGCATCAAATTGGTATATTCTTTGGGTGAGAAAGGGAAGACTGAAGACTCAGTTGTCATCCGGATGACAACCTTTGCTACTAGTCAACTGGAGGAAGCCATGCTGTTTCTTAAGGAGCGCTTTGGTGGTGACGTTGGAAGGGGTCAGACTGTCTTCACTACAGGAGTCGGCTGTCACAGTCAAAACAACTTCATCAATTCTGCCCTCAACGTTAGGTCAGTCCACAAAATCGTGTTGAGGTTGTGACGGACTACGCATTGCGTGAGCACATCATTGACTTCCAACAATGGGTTTGAAGTTTTGGCACTGGTGGTAATTCTGAAGTAGGGAATTTGTTGTTGAGGGCAGCAATATGTAGCATGCAGCAAAAGGTTGTTGAGCTCCTTTTGTTTTGTACTTATATTTATTTCAGCCTCGGTGCTTTAGGCCATCGTGCAAAGTATTTAGCCGTAACCTTTGCGAAAAAAGCAGATTCGGAAATAATGAAGATTTCATAAACGTAAATAATACCCCAAATGTTGAAATAATTATGGACTTTATGCACTGTAATGCTACCGAGTACAAGATCTGATCATCTAAGACAGTGGCTGTGCATAATACTCGTGATGTTAGCGAAACCACGGCAGATGACCTAAAGTCTGTTGCGCTTGAGGACTTGGTAATCCATAATTATGTAGGCCTACTTGTCTATGCGAGGTCATTTCTGCAGAGGCCACTTCGGAATTTTTCTGCATCTGACAAGAAACTTGGAGTTACATAATATTGTCAATGAAATTGCTGCCAATGGTCAGGTTCATTAGAGTTCATCAGTTAGACTGTATGTATGTGCGCGGGGCTCATTAATCGACGCTGTCTAGAAACATCTCGCTCTTTATGGCGTTTCTTTTCTCCGGAGCTTCCGCGCTGAAAGCGCCTCTAAATAGTCTATGCTGCGAGAGGCGCTCTACAAATTTTTAGATACGATACGATACGATGAGCATTCTTTGGTTACTAATGATATTTAATGACTTCAACATTGTTTAGATCAGCATAGGCCGCGTATTTATAACATGAAGTGTCTCATTGTGTCTGTACAACTACCTACATTTGTACATGTTGAAACCGCCTATTGTGTTCCTGTTCTTTGATATATATATATATATATATATATAATTATATATATACATATACACACACAAGCAATCAGTCTCACCAAATAAGAAATCATGATCCAAAATGATCCATAGCAAAGTGTTTTTGAAGATAGTTTCTAACATGTCCATAAATTGCACTGTTGAAATACTTATGTTTGCATCTTTCAGGCTGGAGAATGTTTCAGAGATGGATTGTTTTGTTAAAGCATTTCGGTTCCTTATATCCAATTTCCCAATGGAACGTATTACTCACAACCGCTCAAGTGTGGTAACAAAGTACCGTGACATGATCGTGAAACAAATCGAAAAGATGTTTGTTGGGCAGCTGTCTTTGAATGAGTCCCAGGGCTCGGTGTCGGGGCAGAACGGAATGGAGAACAGGGACTTTTCGAAGGTCTATGATGACACCGAGAAAGACGAAGTGACTGAACGTACAGAGAAGAACGGATCCATTGATTTGTTGCCAAGTGAAAATGAGGCAGATGTTACTAAATCAGAAGCCAGCAAGGACCCCTATCCGTGCATCCTTGCCATGATGGGATCTGGAGGGGCTACCATCAAGGCAATAATATAAACACACTTTGATACAAGTCGTTCATTACACATTTATGTAGCATGCCTACTGGCTAGTCAAAATAGCGGACAGTTATACCAGAAAGCGCTAGAGATGAGTTTATATATATATATATATATATACACAGTGTCCACGATAAAGTAGATCACTAGACTTTGTAAAATATCTTGGTCAATTGTAGTACTATAGGTACTAAATTTGGTGCACATGAACTTCAGTCTATTCTATCTATACCCTGCAAATTTTATTACAATTGATGCAACGGTTACGAGGATACACCCTTATGAAATTGGGTGGTTCAGGAACCAAGTTACCAACACGTAAAATGCATAGAATTACGTCATTTTTCTGGCTACCGCAGGGATAGGCTGTTGTTTATAAGCGTCATTTTCGGAAACAATTACACTACGAGACCTGTTTTACGTAACAGTAGTTGGTTGTAAAGAAATGGTTTTCAGTGCAGAGGACAAGATTTTAATCAAGGAGTTGAGAGAGACGAAGGGGTATGGCGTAGGAGACTCATTACAGAATTTCCAATGAAAAATTGGTCCCTAGCTGGTGTCAGCAAGCTGTTAAAAAAGATTGCCACAACCGGATCAGTTGCAAGGAAACCACGAGACGCAAACAAAACCACGGACGCAAACAAATATCAATGCTGTCGGAGAATTAGTGCTGAGTCAGGATGATTAGCCGCGCACGCATCTGTCGATGCGTTTTACGTGTTGGTAACTTGGTTCCTGAACCACCCAATTTCATAAGGGTATATCCTCGTAACCGTTGCATCAATTGTAATAAAATTTGCAGGGTATAGATAGAATAGACTGAAGTTCATGTGCACCAAATTTAGTACCTATAGTACTACAATTGACCAAGATATTTAACAAAGTCTAGTGATCTACTTTATCGTGGACACAGTGTATATATATTATAGTAGGCCAATATGGTTTTCTCTGTCCATGTTATGTCCCATTGCACAGGTCTTAGGCAGGGGTGGACTGGGGAGTTCAAGCGGCCCGGGAAAAAAAAAAAAGCGGCCCTAACTTCATGACTTTTATTTTCTTTGTGCATTTTTTCATGCATACCCGAGGGCCAGTGACCTCCAAAGTCATGGGTCACTTTACAAATTACATTATGCAATAACAAAAAACGATAAATCGCATATATAATTTATAATTATATATAAAATATTAAGAATGCGTCAACTCAAGTTATAAATCAATTTATTCGGACTCACTGTGATGGTATTATTGCTGTTTATAGTATTAGCAACTTCTTTAAGCCGGGTGCCATTTCGGCTACATGATCTATAATTGTGTCATTATTCAGTTCACTTAAAACATCGGTTTCTGTTGACATAAGCATAAAAGCTTCAAGGTGTGTAGATGACAATGAGCTTCGCAAGCGATTCTTAATGTATTTCAATTTAGAGAAAGATCTCTCACAAGCTACTTGGGTAGACGACAGAGTCAATAAAAGTTTATATGCACTAAAGAGATGCTTGTATGCTTGCCCATAGAAACTGTATTTATGTAGTACAGAAAAGCAGCAAACAGGACATTTTTTGCAAAATTTGTCGGGTTGTTTACTTGCAGAAGGTGTTTGTTGAGAGCTGGTGTCTTCAGTTTGAATTGGAGTGGCTTTAAATAAATCGACTAGATTTCGGCATTTAGCTCCATCTTTACCAAGAATCTTTAGTTTCTTATCTCTTACTTTCTCCGCACCACCTTTACATTTACGTTTCGGATTTATATCACTCATAACCGTAACATATCTTATTTAATTAATATTACTTATTACTAACTAACAAATTTAAAAGAAATTTTATCAAAACAAACTCAGTGGAAGACGCCGGAAGTAGAATGGAAGATGTAAATTCTTATCTAACATGGCGGCCGCTGGCTGTACGGAGCACTGTAGGTAAGTAAGTATGCATTGCTCTTTTTCAGTTAATTTACAAACCGGTTAACCGAAACTAAAACCGGTTAACCGATGCCGCAATTTTTTGTAAAAAAACCTGTATCATCTGTACTAAATTGATTAAATTATTATATCACCGGTCCTGGCGGCCCACCGGGAATCTTCCCGGTGTCCCGGCGGCCCAGTCCACCCCTGGTCTTAGGTCTAGTGAACTTGGTCAGTATATATAGGACCTAGTGGCCCATTACTGTATGCCAATCTACTTATATACGTGCACATAATGCAGTGTTTTATTTTGGTAATTCTGCAATTCACTGCATGGAAACGTTAATCATGTTACAAGAGCCCATATTTGTTTAAAAGTCATCCTGTGAACATCCTTTAACTTAAATTGAACAAGATTGTTAAGATCTATTGTTGAAACTAGTGTATCACCTTTACTAGGCACTGTAATCTTCTTCAGAGGCTCTGACATCCCATGTCTTCGACAAACCTGACTAAGACGTCGTGGTCACGGGCTGCGACTGGAAGGTATCCATCAATGCACAGTATTATCTCTGCGGTATTATATTGGTATTATACCGGCGCTTTAGAAGCCTCTATAATGGTCGAGGATCCCCAATATGTTTTTTTGTTTCTGTAGGTGGAAAAAGATAAGTTTATGGTTCTTGATGGAACGTCTCGATGCGGTCGGATGTTCCTTGGTTTGGGCGCCCTACTAACAGGATGCAAGGTAAATCACCCACATTCAGGGCGTTTGAAAACTTACAGTTTTGTCTGGCGTTTCTCAATGCTTACCAAAGAATCAGCTGCAATTCATTTTGTCCAGTACAGTTTAGAAACGTTAATAATTTTACATGTACTAGATACTTAATTATACGAATGCACTGTACTAGATAACCTCTGTTAACCATCTGGCAACAGACTACGTGGGCTATTATAGGTGGCCCTAATCAGCGGGACCCTGGTCCCTTCTGGGTTCTCTTTTGTAACCAACAGATATTTGTTCTTTGTACAGCGATATGTTACTTTGTCAATGTTTGGTGCAATAAATTGATGGTAATGGTTAAATGCAGAATTTGCAAAGTACCTGCTAAATAGTTTCTAATTGCCCCAAGTAACAAATCCTAGTTGATTGATGGTTGTGGCCAAATAAACTGGATAGGCCACTCAAATTCTAGTCGCACTGCATTCAAATTAGGCAATGCCACTTGTGCGAATAGAGAAATCGCTGCCGGTGAAATTTAGGATTTGGGAGAAAGTTTTTCATAGTTCTCGAATAATAACCTGTATTAATCTAAAAAATCACAGACCGTAAGCGCTTCAAGATTATATTGTCATCAGTTTTTTGTCTATACCGCCTAGTTTCTCTTTGCCATCAAAGAAACTTATTCACATGACTCTACAAAGTGTATTAAATCGCCATTTATTATATATTTATAATTTTGTCGTTTATCGTGTTGCATGCACCGTGCGCAGAAACAGAAACCCTAAAACAACGGCTTGAGTTAAACTCTTTTTAATATTAGTTATTTACTATTGATAATCTCTATTGTTTATTAACGATTGCATTCGAAATACGTAACAGGGGTCTATTTCTGCATTTACGATACAACTGCATTTGATATCGCCTTTCTTCCAACGGTGGATGAAAGCTCAGAAGTGCAGACGTCTCGGCGGCACAGATGCAATTATATTGCAGAGCAATAATTGTGCGCGGTGGACTTGCTCACGGTCCCTACACAGTAACCGCCCCGGACGAGGATCGAACCCGTACTCTCATCGTAACAGGCCAACCGCTCTAACCAATCGACCACCGTGTAATTATTATCTATGTAATTATTTTCTTGTGAATATCGAATCGATGCTGCTGTGCTATCCTGGACTTTGTGCTCGAGTCAGGATCACATGCGCACATTTTGGACATAAGCGATGAATGCAAATAACAATTATTATCAACTCCTCTGTACTATTGATGTTTCGAATCATGAAAAGATGTTCTCAAATTTAATTCAATTATTGCAATTTAAGTTGGGATTTTTCTGCACCGTGCGGATTGTAATTTTTTTGTTAAATGCTGTCGCAGACCTTCGATGAACTGATTGATCTGGCATCCAGAGGTAACGAGGAGAACCTCCTGGTACTTTTTAAACATATGAAATCTGGAACGGGATCAGATGTCTACTCTATAATGCCAGACGACTACGTCATCTACTGCTTTGGACAAGCAGTTAGTCGTAACCTAGGTATTACATGCTGTATCCTGAAGCTTAAAGCAATATAAACGGAGGAAAATGTGACTGGAATGACTAGAATTAAGTCATCATTATATGACTGTGAAAAATTGGCCTATGACTATTAAATACTAGATGTTTGCCCGTCCTAAGACAGTTGAACAGAATCTGAAAAATCAACCCGCGGGCCACATGCCCGCTAGCCGCATATTGGACAGCACGGACATAGACTGTCGCGCACCCCAACTTTAATTTCACGATATCAGCGTTTCTTACTGAAATTAAATGAGTCAACATCCATGGTCGGCATAGTGCGATAGCAACGCCACCTAATTAAATAAAATGCGTCCAGTTTGGTACGACCTTCATAACGTATAGAATTTTAGCAGCACCGCCTACCGAGACGAAATGGGTCTCTACTATAGCGTAAGAACAATGGTCGCCTCATGACTTCATGATTTCGTGTTATTTCTGAATGTTGATATTATCGATGTCCTCACCGCAAATAGGAAATAGTTAAGGAGACGATTGGTATGCTTAATTCGTGTGAAGTCGAGTTCGTTTCATTCAAGTTTGCCAGGCGTTCTAGATGGTTTCCGCTGAGAGCTGTTGCACTTACCGAATGGAAACGAGAGCTCTTTCTTTGCTTGTCTTAGGGTTTTATCTTCACGACTAATGCACTTATCTACCAGAATTCAGATGTTATAGATAAAATATACGCATGCCAACTGTAATTTGCCATTTATACTTATTGCGATAAAATAGTGTGCTAAGCTGTTGTGAATATGTGTAGATGAGTTTAAGAAGGAGGACTTGGCCGCTGCTCTCCTGTCCACCATAGGACAGGATTTGGCACATACAACCCACCTCAACTCTCACGTGCTGCAGACCAATACTATCTATTTCTGCGGAAGCTTCGTTGGTCAGAGTCAGCTGGTACGCGACACCATTGGACGATACTTTGCGGTCAGGACATCCTGTGACGCGTTTAGCCAGGTCAGAGAAAGCCATCGATAATGCGCTTCTCCTACCTACTCTAAGGTTCTAGAGGATTATGTACCACTCAATGAAAATTTTCGGGTCTGCCGATGTTTGCCATATGCTTATACAATTTTCCTGCATTAGTGGTAACTTCATTGCTTCACTGATAATACGTTTATTCTAATTAAACAGTGCATTTATTTATATAATATCGTCCTTTCATTTCTGCATCTGATAAGAAATAAAATGACAAAATATTACTTTTGAGAAAACAGTTACTTTGCCATTTTTGACTCTAGAAGGCTTATTAGGCCTGGCATACCTTATATTACTTTAAACAGGTGAGCCATTTTTCGAAGTTACTCTAAAAAACGACTTACGTTATTTTACTTTAGAAAGATGAGTTACTTCCATTTTTGCTCTTTAGATCAGCAACTATGGCCTAATGCACTTTAAATGCAAGTTATAGAGATAAGTCGCTTTATCTTAGCTTTTTTTTTAGAGAGATAAGCCACTTAAGGGCAAAGAATAGTTACTCAGGATTTTACTTTAGAAGGATGTTTGATTTGGTAGGATCAGCCAAAGGTTCATCATTTCCTGAGATTTGGTGGATACCTTGGTGCCTTAGGATGTCTTATCGACAACATGAATAACAAAAGTCAACTCAACAACTCCTCTTCCTGTGTTTCTACTCTCTGACAAGTCGTATGCGTCAGTCATGAATGACATCCACGGTAGATTGAAAATTAGCCAGTCAACCAACGTGGCATGGATTTTCTTATGACATTGGTTGATGCAAACACAGGAATCATAGAAGTATATCATTAGTGTTTTAAACGTAGGTAAAAACGTTCTTTCAGGAATAGAAAATAGATGACCATAATTTGCAAATGGTTAGTTATTTCTAACTTTATGCTTCGTGTTGAAGGCGTTGCATTGAAGTACCAGATGACCATGAATAGATATGCGTTAGCGGAAGTATTTGTTGTTTTATATTATTACCTTGTTGGTGAAATTGTGTTTTAAGTCGGACCGCAGGGTAACACCCAGAACTCGCATTGATTCTACTCTTTCTGCTCTTTAAATTAATGTTGCTATAATAGGGCCTTTAAAATGCTTTATCTTAATCAGCATCTCCCGCCTTTTCGATGGGTAAAGTCTAGGGTTGTTTTGTCCTTGGTTCATTTCTCGATATGCCCGAACTCTTCTGCAACCGCGAGGAGAGTGGAGGTACTGGAGGATCCCACAAGCAGATAAGTATCGTCCGCATATTTCATTCATATATTCAAGCTGTACACCTGATGCAAGTCGGATGCTGCGTAGGATGAAGAACCCCCAGAGCCTTGTACAACACTCGCAGTAATGAGGGCGATCTCTGAAACCTCATTAGCATAACTGGTGATGTGCCATCTATCTTCAAAGTACCTAATGAGCCAATTGGATGTGTTGTCCGGTATATTCAGCTTTCCGGAGTGTCTTTGCCAATGAAGAATGTCGTATAGTGTCAACTGCTTTCGAATGATCCATTGAGATGATCGCTACATATTATTGTTAGTCTGCAAAATGTCGGCTATATGCTGTAGGAGGGCAAAAAGAGCTGCCGTTGCGGAACCCGTGGGTTTAAATCCAAATTGGTCCCTCACCTCGGCAGAGGCTTCTTTCTCGCTAAAACCGTAATAGATGTACAGTTCATGTACTCTCGAACAACAGCTTTGTCTACTAGCCTGGATAGTGTCGGCACCACCGAGATGGGTCTAAAGTCCACTGGAGAGGATGGGTTCTTCACTTAAGGCACAGGATTAATTAGTGCTTTTTCCATTGTTTTGATACAAATGATTGCATGAACGATTTGCTAAAGAAATGCGACAATATTGAAACAAATACCGGGGCCGTCAGGTGCTAAAACCAAGCTGGCAAATCCTTCGGCGGTGTGATGGAGTCGGTCTAATACACGAACAACTGAGCTTTCAGTAGAGAGGTTGGTTATCATAAGCTGTTGCCCGGATAGGAGGGTCAACATATTCTGGATCAGATGATATGGATGCGTAGTGTGCATTTAATTCAGGGGCTGAGACATCAGCATTAGGCAAAGGAACATTTGTCTGCTGAGTCAGTTGGTTACCTTTCTGCCATAATTTCTTTGTACTGCCTATAGCAAGTTAGTATCTCGGAAGTCTTCGCGATTGGCTTGGGCAATAGCTTTGCCAATTTAATCCGCTACATGGCTACAGGCTACAGCCGATGCTTCTTTTCGATTCAGTTTCAACAGTCTGTTTTGGCGGCGAAGGAGGTGTCTGATTTCTGCAGAAACAAATGGATGGATGATCTCTTGTCGTAACTGTGACTGCTAGAAGAGGATAATAATTATGTGTCGATCCATTCAGACGTCTCGAGATATCATCCTCTCACCGAAGTCCTGGGAGCTCGATGTTGTGCCACACTGCATCGTACATATTATGTGGAGGATCTTCTTCCAATCCTTGTGCTTCTCTGCAACTACTTCCTGCAGAAGGGAGTTATAGGCTATTAGTTTCCTAAAAGTTATTCGTTATCTTCCTTCCTTGAAGCATGAGATACTTCATAGATGCGATATCGTCAAGTAACAACTACACTAATATGACATTAATGTAAACAATCGAAAGTGTGTGGCCTGTAAATCAGTATAGTATGTAGATTCTAGAAATTTGTTTAGTCTTAATGAGTCAGGTTGTGTGAAAACTGTTATCACTAGCTATGCCCCTTTTTGTTTTTCCTGCTCTTGGATAGTTGATTAAATGGCTCCATGGTTCTTCTCAAGTTGGCTTTGTCTGAGATGAGTGCAGCCGTTGACACAGTTGATCACGCCATTGTAATTCGCCTCCTGTTGGTCACTTTTTGTCATATTTGGTAAGCCGTTTTGACTGGTTTTGCTCTTTTTGCCCTCCTTTGTGTCTCGTTCCCCTCGACCCCACTGAGTTGCAATTTCTTTGGCCAGCCGAAGGGCTGCTTTGTGGGCCCACTGCTGCTTTACACCTTGTAGGTTTCCACTGCTGATATTGCAACTGT
This sequence comes from Aporrectodea caliginosa, assembly GCA_020284085.1. Classification (NCBI taxonomy): domain Eukaryota; kingdom Metazoa; phylum Annelida; class Clitellata; order Crassiclitellata; family Lumbricidae; genus Aporrectodea; species Aporrectodea caliginosa. Next base: position 688,861 of record JACEVL010006450.1, read on the forward strand.
CCTGACCCTCTTTGATGTCCTGATCGAGCAAGCTTTATACTGCTGAAATTCAGGCTTAGCTGCATTGTCCAGTACCTGATGGTCTTACTGCAGTAGCCACAATGCAGCGGACCTACTTAGGTTCGGGGACTTGAATGTCGTCCAATCGTCTGCGTCACAATGCATCGAAAACACCTCGGCTTATACGAGGGCGGGTGACCAGAGCGGTAACAAGCGCCGGGCTGGGGGCTTAAGCGCCCACAAACGTAGCTGATGCCCCCAAATAAATCAAGCCCCCGGCCCCAATATAGGCTACCGCTCAAGGCTTAAACCCCAAAGGAGAAGTCCTAGTAACGTCACCGCGGGTGATTAGCCCTCCTTCTCATCGTCTGATTTTTCCGGTGAAAATGTAGGTCAGTGTATTGATCATAGTTAAACTGGCTAGGGGACTTAATTGTGTCCCCATAACCAGTTCAACTATGATCAATGAACCCGGTTCGCATCACCTTACGTAACGAATGTTTCGTCAGATTAATGTAGAATATACAGTCAACTGAAATAGTCGTTACAATGCACAGTCAAATCATCAAAAAACAAGTGGCCTATATATATAATTAGAGAATCAACTTCAAGAACAAAGCATTTATCAAATTCCAGTAACCTGCCAGGCTTATGAACCCAGCACGAGCGAAATTCGTATATGCATGCATAGTTACACCAAGCCCCGGAACAATTTGCGATCAATCCGGGATTCGGGACGCACAAGGTACATTCTGGGACTATCCCGGCGAATTCGGGACGGTTGGCAGCTCTAATGAGACTGGTAGGGCATTTCTGTTAGGACAGTTAGGTCAATCTTAATTGCACCCAAAAGTCTGCAACCTCTACAATACTAGCTATGAAAAATAATATACATCTTGGCGAGCGCCTTTCGGATAATGGTAACTGGGCCTATAGATAAATAGAAGTCTATGCGTTGAGGTCGGTTAGGCCCATGTGAGCTTTGTCTTCAAAGAGGCACTCATCTCTGATGGCTTGTCAGGTCGCTAAGTTCGACAATGCGATCAATAAATGTCAATGGAAATATATTGAAGAGAAGCGTGTGAGTGATTCATATGCAAAGGAGGATAATTTTAACTGGTTCAGTGATAAACAAGATCGATAAGCACTTGCGTAACGTCTCGAGAGAGGAGTAACAGTGAGAGTACTTAGAACTCATTGCGCTTATAAAAATCGGGCTTTGGACGCCAGGACAAGGTTGTTATCACACAGCGTCAACAATCGCATAGCTGAAGGTCTTCTGAAAGTCCTCTCAGGTAATGTTGTGAGCTCTATCGTATGTTTTATCGCTAATATGTTAAGGTATAGAATGCGGCTTGTAGATTGTAGCAGTGGATGTAATGTAAAGTAATTAGTAACTTCTTTCGCGTCGTTGTCTGTTGCACGACGAATCAAACAATAGTGTAATCAAGTCAATATTCATTCATTCATTCATTCATTTCAGATATTTATATAGCGCCCCTCAAGATTTCTACTCAGAGGCGCTCCCGACGACAGCGCGGACACTGAATCGGAGTTTCACGCCGAAGCGCATGAGCAATTGCGAGTGAAGGACTTGCCCAGGATCCCTACGCGGCGGCTTGAGGTGGATTCGAACCCGCAACCCTCCGGCTGCAAGGCACCAAACATACCCCTTGAGGTGGATTCCGAACCTGCAACCCTCCGGCTGCAAGGCACCGAACATACCCCTACACCACCGCGCCCCCACAATATCCTGAAGACCAGTCGGTAAGATAGAGGCAGCCTATATGGTGGATAAGCAATTTGAAAGAGGTAAGTCTTAAGTGGAGAACTTCCCATAAAAGACGATAGAAATTTCATACCTAGAATTCTTTATAAATTACGGTAGCATAGGCCTATACATACTCTAGTTTAGGCCTTTCAATGAACGATAAAGAGCCTTCAGCAACTGTACCCCATAAAATTATATTAGATTTGTCTGACTTTCTATAATGTAACTCACTGCGGTTTGTCAGTCTGTTTTATTAAACGAAGATATATATAGAGAGATCAAAAAGGAAGCACAGCAACCGTAAAAGCTCGTTTACCAAGGGCATTTCTTAATTTAGGTGTGACCAGAGAAAGAAAGGTTTAGCCTATACGCTGCGGCAAAATGCGCGAACAACTGGAACTGCAATGAGAAATATGCCCCATTTTAAGTAGTCAGCTCCAGTGGAAACATATTCGTCTTCAATTCACAATTCACTGCAAAACTGTGAATAATGGCAGATAGAAATCGTGGCAAGTAGATGCAGAGGTGTGCCAGGGAAGTTTGTCACTTAACAATAGCATGCTTATGTGTTTGTAATTTATTTTGTAGCATCTGTAACTGTGTAGGAACCGTTTAATCATGTCGGGACCTAATAGAGAAGGAGTCAACAAGGCAGGAATATCAGTTCGTAACGAAGAGATACTGGAAATTCCTTCTGCTCTGCTAAAGGCCAAGACTGGATTCTCTTTTGACATCGGTAAATTTGCGATTTCCTTCCACACATTTCACCTTGCATCTTTCAATAAATAACTTGTAGCGAGTTCCGTTTATTTCTAGGCGTGGATAAGTCCTAAGAGGTTTTGTGAAGATCTACAGAACGACACAAAGTTTAAAATCCGTAATGTGAAGATGGCTAGTGACTTATTTGAATAGCAGCACCAGCGTGAGAAGACGTTCTCAATTCTTTCATTCCGTCTCTGATAGTGTCGTCTTTCGTGTTTCGATCTATGCTCTTCCGTCGGTATGTCTTTCCGAGCCTATGCCCTTCTTTGCAATTCTGTCGGTGCTTAGCTCTTCGTTATTTCGTCTTTGTCGAGAGACGTCTAGACTCTAGACCTTAAAGTTTCACGACTTGGGCTATCTTTGTGACTTCGATTATATATATAGCTTCATAAGTTTGCCTTCATACGAGACTTGAACCAGCTGCTTAATTTGACTCGATAACCTCTTGGCCTTCGCCTGTCAGCCCTCTGCTTGACTTCACCTATAAGCTTGTCTAAGATGGTTGCGTATCCTATACCGTCTATGCGGAACATGCTTTTAGCGAGTCAAATGCTTCACTGTGCCGTACATTAGTTTAGCAGACTTGCCCTTAGCCTGAACTTAGTTAATATTACCTCCTCTTAACTTATCTGATCATTCTGTATAATCTTACATATCTCTATTGCATTTTGCAGGAGGATCATGCATGAAATTGGTATATTCTTTGGGTGAGAAGGGGAAGACTGAAGATTCCATTGTCATCCGGATGACAACCTTTTCTACTAATCAACTGGAGGAAGCCATGAGTTTTCTGAAGGCGCGTTTTGGTGGTGACGTTGGAAGAGGCCAGACTGTCTTCACTACAGGTGTCGGCTGTCACATTCGCAACGACTTCATCAACTCCGCCCTCAACGTTAGGTCAGTCGCAAAATCGTGTTGAGGTTGTGACGGACTGAGTATTGCGTGATCAGATTAATGACTTTCAACACCGGGTCTGAAATTTTGGCACTGGTGGTTATTCTAAAGTTGGGATTTTGTTGTTGAGAGTAGCAATATGCAACATGCAGCAAAAGGTTGTTGAGCTCCTTTGTTGTACTCATATGTATTTCAGCACATAGGTGATTTAGACCATGAGTCAAGCATCGTGCTAAGAATTTAGCCTTTTCTTTTTGGAAAAAAGCAGATTCGGAATTAATAAAATCTTTATAGACGTAAATATTTGAATTAAAGGCTTTATGCACTAGGCTATGCTGCTGCGAAGTATAAGATCTGAGATCGTGGCTGCATAATATATATTACTCGTGGTGCTTGGGAAACAACGGCCGAACACCTAAAGCATGTTACGCTTGATGACTTGGTAATCCTAATTATGTGCTTGTCTGTACGAGGTCACTATACAGTGACACTCCAAACATTTCTGCAGCTGACAAGTGACCTGGATTTATAGCTGTTATTGAAAGTGCTGCCAATGGTCAAGTATGGATTAGAATTCTTCAGTTAGACTCTGATTGTGCGCGGGACCCACTACTCGATGTCCTAGTTTATGTCCTAGTTACGTTTGCCTATTGGTGACGTTTTAATGACTTCGACATTATTAAGACCAGCCTAGGCTGCGTATAATTTATAACATGCAGCATGAAGTGTTATATATTACATTTTGAAACCGCCTATTGTGTTCCTGTTATCGGACATATACTGTAAATCCAAAAGGAATCAGTCTCCCGAAATAAAAATCACGAACCAGTGCTATATATATATATATAATTATAGGACCTTAGGTCTCAATATCAAAGTGTTTTAGGAAATATTTTCAAGCATGTCCATAAACTGATGAAATACTTATGTTAACATCTTTTTAGGTTGGAGAATGTTTCTGAGATGGATTGTTTTGTTAAAGCATTTCGATTCCTTACATCCAATTTCCCAGTCAACCAAATCACTCACAACCAGTCAAGTGTGGTAACAAAGTACCGTGACATGATCATGAAACAACTGGAAACGATGCTTGTAGCGCAGCTGTCTTTGGATGAGGGACAGGGTTCGGTGATGGGGCAGACTGGAATGGAGAACATGGACTTTTCGAAGGTCAATGGTGACACTGAGAAAGACGAAGTGACTGAACATATAGAGAAGAATGGATCCATTGATTTATGGTTAAGTGAGGCAGAGGAAGGATCAGAATCGACAGCTGCAGCAGCCAAGGAGTTAGATGTCATGGAACCAGAAGCCAGGAAGGATCCGTATCCGTGCATCCTTGCCATGATGGGATCCGGAGGAGCTATCATCAAGGCAATTATATAAACGTACTTTGATGCAAATCGTTCATTACACATTTACGTAACATGCCTAGTCAAAATAGGAGAAACTTATACCAAGAGACGTTTTAGGTGAATTGCAAGACATACTTTTCTCCATCCGTGTAATTGTCCATTGCAGATGTGTCAGGTCTACCGAACTTGGTCAGTGGAATTGTGGTCCATAACTGCTTACCAATCTACTGATGTACATACAATCGTATACAAAGTGCAATTTTATATTTGGGGAATTCTGCAACTCACTGGAATGTTAATCATGTGATAAAATCCACTATTTCTTTAAAAAGTCATCCTGTAAACATCCTTTAACTTAAACTGCGCATGAAATTGTTAAGGTCTGTAGTTGAAACTAATTTTTCACAGTTGCTTAGACACCACATGTAGTCTTCCTTAGAGGCTCTGACATTTCGTGTCTCCAACAAACCTCACTAAGACGTTGTGGTCACGGGCTGTGACTGGAAAAGACCCGTCAATGAAAAAAGTCTCGTGTAGTAGAGTATCAGTGCTATAAAAACCTCAATAACTGACGAGAGTCCAACTGTTTTATTTTTGTCTGTAGGTGGAAAAAGATAAGTTTATGGTGCTGGATGGAATGACTCGATGTGGTCGAATGTTCCTTGGTTTGGGCTCCCTACTAACAGGATGCAAGGTAACTCAACCACATTCGGGGTATTTCAAAAGTTAAAGTGTTGTCAGGCGTTTCTCAATCCTTACACATAAGCTAAAGAATCAGCTCTGATCTATTTTATGCAGTCCAGTTTAGAAACTCCTGTTAATTACCTTAATTCAAAAGTCCTAATTAACTGATGCTTGCAGCCAAGTAAAATGGATCGGACAGACAAATACTAGTGCCACTGCATTCAAAACCAACCAATGCTACACGTGGGCATACGATAAGACTGCCGGTGAAATAGTATCGAAACTACGTTTCTTTTATTGATAGTTCAATAAAAAAAACTGCTTGTATGAGGAAAACCACGAAATGGTAGAGATTTCAAGTTTAAATTTCCAGTAGTTTGATTTCTCATCCATCTAGTATTTTCTGTGTGAAAAGAATGTGAGTCGCATGACTTAAAGTCTCTTGAAGTTTTGTTCCATAAATGTACGCCATGCACCGTGTCCGCTACATACGAAACCTTAGCCAAAAATTGCAATAGCAGTTGCAATTTTATAACTTCTATCTCGCCAGTGATCAATGCACAAGGCATCAACCAAAGCATGTTGTTGCCAGGTGAGTTGCCAAAAGATCAGCTCGTAAGACTGTCTACATACAAATTTTCAAAGTGACTGTTGAATAGTTTCTAAGTGCCCGAATTGACTAATCCTAGTTGATTGGTGGTTGTGGCCAATTAAATTGAATAGACCATCCAATTCTAGTTGCAGTGCATTCAAATCAGGAAACGTTGCTTGGGGAGATATAGAAATCCCTGCCGGGGAAATATAGTTCGAGGAGAAAAAATTTTAAGTTCACGAATAACAAACTGCTTGTAGGCTATACGGAAAGTCGTACCTTAAGGGGGTTCCAGATTATATTGCCATCAGTTTGTTGCCCATACGCCTTGTTTTTGTCTTGAAAGAAAATGATTCGCATGACTCTGAAAAGCGCCATTAAATTACGACTATTATTTAGTTACTAGATGTTTGCCCGTCCTAAGACGGTTAAAAACAATTTGAAAATGTCAAGAGATGCGTCTTCTCGTGCTATGATTGACATATGTCTTCTCCCTCTCCCTATCTCCCTCCGTACGTCCATCCCTCCATCCGTCCGTCGCTCCCTCCCACTCTCCCTCCCCTCCCACTTTCCCCTCCCCTCTCCCTCCCTTCCTCCCTCCCTCTCCGTACTTCTCTGCCGTCTGTCCCGGCCGCCCGTACCTCCTTCCCTCCCTTCAACATCCGTCCTTCCCTCCACCACGTCTCTCGCGGCGATCGTACGTGTCTTCTCCCTCTCCCTCCTCCCTCCCTCCCTCTCTATCCCTCCCTCCTTCCCTATCCCTCCCTTTGCCTCCCTATCCCTCCGTCCCTCGCTATCCCTCCCCTCCTTCACTCTCCCTCTCCCTTCGTCCCTCCGTCCGTCCGTCCGTCCTTCCCCTTTCTCCGTCCGTCGGTCCCTCCCTCCCTCCCCGTACTTCTTGCCGTCCGTCCCGGCCGTCCGTACCTCCTTCCCTCCCTTCAACGTCCGTCCCTCCCTCCCCACATCTCTCGCGGCGATCGTGCGTGTGTTCTCCCTCCTTCATTTTCTCCCTCCCTCCCCGTACTTCTTGCCGTCCGTCCCGGCCGTCCGTACCTCCTTCCCTCCCTTCAACGTCCGTCCCTCCCTCCACCACATCTCTCGCGGCGATCGTGCGTGTGTTCTCCCTCCCTCCATTCCTCCCTTCCTCCCTTCCCTCCTTCCTCTCTCTCTCCCTCCTTTCTCCGTCTCCGTCAGTCCCTCCCTCCCTCCCCGTATTTCCTTGCCGTCCGTCCCGGCCGTCCGTACCTCCTTCCCTCCCTTCAACGTCCGTCCCTCCCTCCACCACGTCTCTCGCGGCGATCGAGCGTGTCTACTCCCTCTCTCCCTCCTCCCTCATTCCCTCCCTCCCGCCCTCCCTCCCTCCCTCACTGCCTCCCTCCCTCCATCCCTCCCTCCTTCCCTCCCTCCTTCCTTGCCGTCCGTCCCGGCCGTCCGTACCTCCTTCCCTCCCTTCAACGTCCGTCCCTCCCTCCACCACGTCTCTCGCAGCGATCGAGGCGTGTCTACTCCCCTCTCCCTCCCTCCCTCATTCCCTCCCTCCCTCCTCTCCCCTCACTCCCTCCTCCCTCCATCCCTCCCTCCTTCCCTCCCTCCTTCCCTCCTTCCCTCCTTCCCTCCCTCCCTCCCTCCCTCCTCCCTCCCTCCTCCCTCCCTCCCTCCCTCCTCCCTCCCTCCCTCCCTCCCTCCCTACCTCCCTTCATCCGTACCTCCTTCCCTCCCTTCAACGTCCGTCCCTCCCTCCACCACGTCTCTCGCAGCGATCGTGCGTGTCTACTCCCTCCCTCCCTACCTCCCTCCCTCCCTCCCTCCCTCCACTCCCTCCCTCCCTCCCTCCCTCCTTCCCTCCCTCCCTCCCTCCCTCCCTTTCTCCGTCCGTCAGTCCCTCCCTCCCTCCCCAGTACTTCCTTGCCGTCCGTCCCGGCCGTCTGTATCTGCTTCCCACCATTCAAAATCCGTCCGTCCCTCTCCCTTCCACATGTCGTGTTGCATTATCTCGCGTTGCTATGACAACTTCTGTATTCGGTTATAGCGATGACGTGGAATGACGTAAGCGTTACACTACAGATTTGTGAAACTATGATTATTTATACTGTGACTAACGTAAGAATGGCATAAAAAGTGAAAAATCAATTAAATGACAGGTTACCAATAAATTTATAAATAATGCACGTAAAAGAAAAGCTGACGCAATGCGAAGTCAGAGAGGAACAGATTGGGTGGTCTAAAATCGGGCAATTCACACCCAATTTTTCGATTAATGAGAATAATATGGTAGGAAGCGCTTTAAAAATCCTTAAATAAGGATTGCATATACTACCGAAGGAAGTAAAGAACTGGCGATCCGAAATGTTGGAGTTCGAATTTAAGATATTTATTGTAATTTAAAAACATAGAATAGAAATGTCAAACTAAAACGTAAACACAAATTTCTTTGTGTCGCCCCGTTACCGAATTGGTTTTTACTCACAAGCTTCGCTGGATTCGCTAGGGGCGACACAAGTCCAGTGTCGAGTCCAGCTACGCTGGACTCGTGTTGACTCTGTGTTGACTCTCTGGCGTGCTTGTTCATTGGCCGCTATACGGCGCTCGCGCGCCCTCTACCGATGTGTGTGGTTGTCGACCGCTACGCGGCGAAGGTATGTGGCGGCCAGCCACATACCTTCGCGTAATGCATGCTGCCATCTGGCGAATGACTCGCGAAACAGCGTTACGCCACAGACGCACGCACGCATGCAGAGAGATTTCTATGCGTTTATATTATTAATAATTTTTCGTTTTCGTGTTGCATACACCGTGCGCAGAAACAGAAAACCTAAATCAACAGCTTGAGTTAAAGTCTTTTTAATGTTAGTTATTTACTAGTGATAATGTTCATTGTTATTAACGATTGCATTCAAAATTGTCTACGTCATATTTTATGTAATTATTTGCTTGTGAATACCGAATCGATGCTGCAGTGCTATCCTGCACTTTGTGCTGAGTCAGGGTGACATGCGCAGATTTGAGACAAAAGCCATAAATGCAAATAAAAATTCTCGACTCCTTTATAATACTATTGATGTTTAAAATCATGAAAAGAAGTTCTAAAATTTAATTCAATCAGTGCAATTTAAGTTAGGATTTTTCTGCACCATGCAGATTGTAATTCTTTTGTTAAATGCTGTCGCAGACCTTCGATGAACTGATTGATTTGGCATCCAGAGGAAACGAGGAGAACGTCATGGTACTTGTTAAGCATCTTAAATCTGGAACAGGATCAGATGTCTACTCTATAATGCCAGACGACTTCGTTGCCTACTGCTTTGGACAAGCAGTTGGTCGTAACCTAGGTATTACATTTGATATATCCTAAAGTTTAAAGCACTGTAAATGGAGGAAAATTGTATTGTATTTGAACACTTGTTATAGCGCCCCAACCAGATTTCCCATTCAGAGGCGCTCCCGACTACTGCGCGAACGCTGAATCGGAGTTTCACGCCGAAGCGCATGAGCAATTGCGAGTGAAGGACTTGCCCAGGGTCCCTACGCGGCGACTTTGAGGTGGATCCGAACCCGCAACCCTCCAGCTGCAAGGCACCGAACATACCCCTAAACCACCGCGCCCCAGTTGTATTGTGATGTGTTGTATTGTGTGTTGTATTGTACTCCACGTTTATATTGCGACCGAGCCACCCGCGGTAAAGATCCGAGAAATTAATCTCTGATAAACCGACCCGACCGGGAAGCGAACCCGGGGCGCCGGCGCGGAAAGCGGGCACCAACCCACTCGGCCACTCAGGATCCTTTTGTGAAGGAAATGTTGGAGATGTGGCAATAGTTGGGTCATTGGATCTAGTAAATTGGATCTAGTGCTACATTGGACCTAGTTCTCTCATTTACAGATTTCACTAAGGCCCCCTCTCCAAAAAATGTGAGTGGATTGGCTAGAAGTAGTAATTTTGTGGCTGTGAAAAACTGGACTATGGTTATCAAATAATTATGTCCTCGTCGAAAATAGACAAATTCCGTACCCCTAGAACTATAAGGCTCTATGTCCACTTTTTTGAAAAATCAACCTAACGCTATATCCGTTACCGGGATGACAGGGGCTATGTCCTGAACAGTCTAGCTTAACTGGAGACGCTTTCTTTAGCTCAATCTGTGAGTGCTATAAAGCTCTATGTCCACAAATTTGGACAGTGTTTCAAAGCTATAGAGGAACAAGTCAGTCATCCAATAGAATCATTAATTTTGTATCACGTGAATTGGAGATATAACCGTGTTCGAGTGAGGTCTGAAAAAAGAATTATACGGTGCTATGTCCATAGCCAATAGCAGTGAGAGATCTTAACACGTGACTGGACTTGTAACCGTGTTCGAGTGAGGTCTGAAAAAGAATTATACGGTGCTATGTCCATAGCCAATAGCAGTGAGAGATCTTAACACGTGACTGGACTTAGAACCTACAGCAGTCACCCCTGCCATAATTATAGCCAAATTACTCATAATCGGTTTACATTATGATCGAAATACAAATATAATCATACTAAGGGAAAACTTTGTTTTTCAAAAAGTTTAATTTAATTGCCATTAATGAAACAGAGCAAAAGATTTTCGTCAGCAAATCTTAAAAATCGTTTTTCTCCGTTTCGCAAAAAGTGGACATAGAGCTATAAAGTTCTAGGGGTACGCAATATAGTTTAGGAGACGATAGGTAGGCTTAATCCGTGTCAAATCGGGTACTTTTCATTCAAGTTTGCAAAGCTGTTGCATTATGGCACCATTCTAACCGAATGGGAGTCTTTTGGACCGGCTGCTTTCCGCAGCCTCAACAGGACTCTTCATCGATGTCCTGTGAGCTGGAACTACTTCCTTCAGTTATAAATTATCCAGGAGTTGATTGACGAATTTCATCCATTTCTGCTTTTACTATTTAACTCCTCTCTGGCTCAGGGTTGAGGGTTCTGTTCCAGCCCCAACTATTGCCACATCTCCAACATTTCCTTCCTCTCCAAACTCTTAGAAAGTAGGAAGTATATCTTGCCAGCTGATTGATTACACTGACACCAACTCACTAAGGCCCCCTCTCCAGTCCAGTTTCAGAAAGTAACACTCCCCTGAACCACGCATCACTCGCTTACTAGCTGAGCTGACGTCTTTAGTGCATTATACTAAGGTCATATTACTCTTCTCGCGTTGTTCGATGTCAGTGCCATCTTTGACACTGTGGTCCACGCGATCCAACTATAGTGTGTTTGTGTAAATCTTTTGGTATTACCGAACCTTTGGTTTCGCTCGTTTCTCTCTGACAGTTCGTTGTCTGTCGTCTTTGGACCCATACGCTCCACCTGGACCTATCAGGGCCGGCCTTAGCCCAAATGACGCCCCAGGCAAAGTATACATTTGGCGCCCTCTGACCCCCACTCCACGGTCCACCCATGTCTCAATCCAATGATGAACCAGCCACAACATTACGCTCAACTGAGTTATTTTTCTTTTATTATTCTTTTATTAGTAAAATCAGGCATGGATAATTTGAATTTCTGGAATGGTAAAAAAGTAAACAACCTTCGAATTACCCAAAAATTAGAATTAGGCCTACCCAAAAAATACTTATTGCAAAAAAAGATATTTCTTGACGTCATGAGAAATCTTCTTCTGCTTGTAGTTTTACTCCATCAGGTTTCAGTTTATCAAAACAATAAAACTGAACTCAATTTAAGTAGCCTAAATACCTGCAATATAAATATATTACAAACGAATTACAAGCTGATGACTGGGTATTAATTAACACTAATAGCTAAAGTAGTTTCAGTTTTGTTGAAATAGTTGGAAAGCCATCCTTTTTGCTTTTTGATACTAACTTCTGTTTCTTGTTTATTCTTGCAATTTTGAGCACCCGATAACTTCTGACGCTTCATAGGGTGTTACATAATTTTTAAATTAAAATTTTAATTTTATAAGATCAAAACTATACATGTAAATTGATTTAGATATATTTAAGAAAACTGTTATTAAAAGGTAAATGTAGCCTACAGATTTCTACAGATAAATTAACTTAACTAATGCAACTGCGATGTCTGCTCGGCAGTCAACAAATAAAGAGGGGCCTACATGTAGATTAAATATACTACAATATTTCTTCAATTGTTGGCATTTTCAGTTGAAAGATTTCACTCTGTCAGCATCAGAGTTACGGACGGTCAAGACTATTACAGACACAAACTCAATATGTTTCACGTGTAATAAATCGCTCAAGTTTTTGTTCTTTGACCGTGGCTGGTCTTGGAGTGCTCATGAGTAGACTTCTTGAAGGGGCGCTATATAAATCTTCAGAATGAATGAATGAATGAAACTATGAAGAGTACAGACGCGCGTGAAATCATTGAATTTTAATGGTTAAAATAAATTTGTGCGGTATTGAAATTGAATTACTGGAAAAGGTGTAATGAAATAAATTAAATAACAATCTTGAATTTGTTCCATAATCGAACGTTTTGAAATGAAAATAATCATTGTAATTGAAAAAATGGCTAAAAAAACTGGAAAACATAAAACTGTTCAAGCAAGTTTTTGTGAAAAAGGCGCCCCTAGATCTTGGCGCCCTAGGCAACTGCCTGCTTTGCCTGTGCCTAAGGCCGGCCCTGGGACCTATAATACCATATGGCTTACCTTAAGGTTAACTCACATGGAATTTCAACGCATTGTGTTCCCAGACGTCCATTGTTCTTCCTAATTTCACGACCTGGTCGCTACATTGGATCTAGTTCTCTCATTTACAGAACATGTCAATCGTATCTCCCTGTTAGCGATAGCACGGCCTAGTCTTGGGTCGGGAGCGTCTCTGAATCGTTGAGTCTGCGCTCTAATAAGTGCTTGATTACATTTGCAATTTGACGATATTGCGGAAGGTTTGAAACCGCCCGTTTAAGAATTTCCGTTATTTCTTCAACAGTTCTTCATGTATTTTGACTGATAGTTCTGTGTGTGCTTGTCTTAGCATTTGATATTATCCACTGTGGCGGGAAATAGTTGAGCATACGTTGAGAAGGTTATTTCAACCGTCGTAGGACGGGCAAACGTCTAATTATCAGCATTAATACACATGTCCAACAGTATTCAGATCTTTCAGATAAAGATACATAATTATCTATTGCGATAAACAGTGTGTTAAGCTGTTGCGATGTTTATAGATGAGTTCAAAAAGGAGGACTTGGCAGCTGCCCTTCTGTCCACCATAGGGCAGGACTTGGCACAGGCAACCCACCTCAACTCGCATGCTCTGCAGACCAATACTATCTATTTCTGTGGAAGCCTCGTTGGCCAGAGTCAGCTGGTACGCGACACCATTGGACGCTACTTCACAGTCAGGGCGGCCTTTGACATGTTTAACCAGGTCAGTTGAAAGCCATCGATAATGCGCTTGTACTGATTTAAGGGTCTAGAGGATATGTACCACTCAATGAAAATATTAGGTGTATGCCGATGTTCCCTTATGCTTATTCAATTTTCATGCATTAGTGGTATATTACATTGCTTCATTGATGATAATACGTTTATTTAACGACGCCATCGTTTCAAAGATGATTGGCAGATGTTGCATTAAGCGCCCGAACAATTAATTGAAAAATGAACACGCTCGTGGATATACAGTTGCTGTATAAAAATGTGTAGGCTTACAATAACAAAGTAAATTTTACCAGGAATTACTTGTAAGCTCTAGTAGCACTAGTAGCACTAGTAGCAGTAGTAGTAGTATTAGTAGTAGTAGTAGTAGTAGTAGTAGTAGTAGTAGTAGTAGCAGCAGCAGCAGCAGCAGCAGCAGCAGCAGCAGCAGCAGCAGCAACAGCAGCAGCAGCAGCAGCAGCAGCAGCAGTAATTATATTAATATTATTAAGAGTGTATAGCCATAAATATCCATCATTAAAAGTAATTATCCATAATTATCCATCATTTGCTAATTAAGGTTGATGTAACATTATGGCTCAAACCGCTCAAAGACAACAGTAAGTCTGCAGTGACGCTAGTTTATTGCAAGGATAGGGCCTAAAACTTATTCTTTGTGGTGTTCTGTGCCGAACCTCGGCACGGGTTGGCGCCTTTTCTCTTTGCTGCCTTTGCTCCAAAGTTGGCGGTCTTTCCTTTAATGTTGCATCCATATTTTGCAAATAAATACAAAATTTGCAGATGTTCTGATGATACTTAACAGACTCAGCAACAATAGGAAAACAACCAAACAAAATTTTAAAAAAATAAAAAATCTACTCAGTATAAGATAAATGCCTCTTTGAATGACTTATTAAAATAATCAATTACTCAACCATTATCATTCCCCCCCCAATCATCAACCTATTCCTTTCCAGAGCACCGCCATTTCTTTAAAGCTTTTCTTGCACTTATTTCCAGGATGTAAGTTATCTAAAGTTCAACTAGCAGAGGTCAAGCATGATTAACCATGCATTTAAGTATTAACTCAATTTTTACTGTGTGCATTTAACAACATACCCTCTGTAATAATAGTCCCAGGTGTAACGATCTCGCAGTGTGTGACTCTACCAGATCCGAAAGTGAAAGCAGAAAATTATTATTATTATCCATATTCCGCAATTATAAATTTTACAGAAGTTTCGATTGATGGATCACGTGAACCCTAGATCACGTATCGACTCATTCAACACTTCTTCAAACCCGTTTCTTTAACAATAATTATTATGCCAATTACTTTGCAATTATTCACAGACAATTTGAGAATCGATATCGTTTCTTCTTCTTGGAATGACCATCCCCTCTCTGCGTGCAAAACCACTGTCTGGGTTCTCCTCCTCATCTGCTAGTTCCCAGAAGACGTTTCTCTTTACCCGGGGCTTCTACACTGAGGGCGCCTAGATCTGAACAGTCCATACCGGTACAATAAAAAGCCAATACACTGACCAATTATTGCGATGTCGTTAAGTTAACAGTTCTTCTGAAACAATTTGGTCACCAAGACTCCCGCTATTAAGAGCTACTTATGCCGTGTGGCCACTGGCTAGGGTACCGTACCGATAGGGCAGAGACTTCAGATATAGGCTAGGCTCTGCAAAAGGGTAATCAATTTCCCTGGCTTGATTACGTACCCTCACTAAGAAACTGACCTCAAAAGTCTGACCATCTGCAAAGTTGTTTCGGCATAGCGTCTTTTAATGAGCGTATACACCTGACTGTACTTCTATATTTACATCACATTACATTCCCTTATGAGGTGCTCGATGTCCAGTGGTTAGCGCGCTGGACTGTCAATCGAGAGGTCGGGGGTTCAAATCCCTGCCAAGACAGAAAATTTGGTTTGAGATTTCTGTTCCAAGAGCACCCCCTAGCCAATTCAGCTATGATCAGTACACTGACCGTACACTGTCGGTGGGAAGATGAGACGGTGAGGGAGAGGACTGGCTACCCGCCCTCAGATCCCGAGGCTAAGAAAATGAAGTCGCTAACACTTCATACCCATGGCTGCCTCAGGGCTAGCTCAAGGGACTGCTCTTCTTCTTCTTCTTCAACCATTCTCTTAACAATATATTGATCCCAGATTAGGCTGAAAAAGTGCAGCATACAGCAATGTCCAATTAATAAGTAATGAATCAGTGATGAAGCAAAACAATGTTTGCCAGCATTTCCATGGTCATTAGAGGAACATAAATGGGTCCGAGCCAGGGTGAGAATTGCCGGGGGTTGGGGTTTAACCCCCATAATCTTTCTTACTACCCCATTGTTATGTCTTCATTTCATGCCCCAACTCCACATGAATCACAGTCTGACCCCCATCAGTCTTCTCTCCAATTCTCATGCTGGACTTCGACCCCTGCCAGCATACCCAAATGGAGTCCATATAGAACCTATAGGCCAATGGGAATATTTTCCAGACTGATGTCACATCCTCAATTCCTACACAAACATCCTGAATTTGCTCAACTTCATACTAAATTCTTCAACATGCAAACACTGGCTTCCAAGGCTCTGCCCCTAACCCTGCTGAGGTCGAAACTTGCCAATCCCCAAACAAAACCTAGTCAGGGACTATACACCTTTGGTGCTAAATGTTGCAGGCACTTCAATTTTCACCCATGTACTGTTTTCCTGGCTAAAAAGGCTTCTTGAGTTACTAGAGCATGCAGAGCTAGTGAATTCGAACAGATATGCAGTCTAGCTAAAGCTGACAAGGCAGCATTGTCTGTCATATAGCTTGAGTATCTGGAGGTAATCCTGTAATATAGATTAAAAACTGGTTTCCTTGACCAATAAAAACTTGTCATTGATTATTCTGCAGTCAAAATAAAACAACATGTTATCTAGGCATTTTATTATATTTATATAACATGCATCACTCACAAGAATAGAAACTCACAACGTAGAGAAGAGTCAAATGATTAACAATGTACATTTACATTGTTAAATTGATCTAAAGTGTCTTCCTAGCATACAACAAATTAAATGTAGCATATCACACAATCAATACAGCTTCTGCCAAAGGAATCTGAATTTTCCACCTGAAAATAACATTAGTTTACTGGCTGAACAATACAGTTTAAATAGCAACAAAGTATAATAACGACAGCTTGACCAAACTAATACTGTGCAGTGTAGCAGTTTGCCAATTTGTTCAGTAGCAAAGTTACACTGCACACTCAGTCAATGGGGTATCGCCAATCTTGGCCATGCAGCTAGCCAACAGCCAACTGCATGCTCAGAGACCACCACGAGAAGGTGTTGGCGAAAGGTCTCCGTAGTTCATTCCTCACAAGCCTTGAAGCAACTAAGTTAAGTATAATCGCCGAAAGCAAGTGCTCACCCAATACTCCAAATTTCATGAAATTTTAATTTTGAAACTTGAATAATTTTGAATCTTTAAATTTTCTGCTAGTGCAAAAGACAAACAGCAAGTGATAATAGTAGTTAAGACATGGCATACAGAACACAGAAATGAAGACAAGGCTCTGGAGAGAGAGAGAGAGAGAGAGAGAGAGAGAGAGAGAGAGAGAGAGAGAGAGAGAGAGAGAGAGAGAGAGAGAGAGAGAAGAGAGAGACAGAGAGAGAGAGAGAGAGAGAGAGAGAGAGAGAAGAGAGAGAGAGAGTGAGAGAGAAATGAAAAGAAGGCTCTGGAGAGAGAGAGATGTGAGAGTAGTTATAGTTGAACACAGAACACAGAAACGAAAACAAGGCTCTGAGAGAGAGAGAGATGTGACAGTAGTGGATAACACAGAACACAGAAACGAAAACAAGGCTCTGGAGAGAGAGAGAGATGTGACAGTAGTTATGACATAAAACACAGAACACAGAAATGAAAACAAGGCTCTGGAGAGAGAGAGATGTGAGAGTAGTTATAGTTGAACACAGAACACAGAAAAGAAGATGAGGCGCTGGAGATAGATACACGGCAATATTGGATTGCTTAACCAGCAACAAGGCAAAACATGAAAAGAAGAAGAAAATTCAAGTAACAAGAGGACATATAATAAGACTGAGAGAAAGAAACCGATATGGGAAGAGATATGAAACCAAGGCAGAGAAATGAAGAGATGGCAGCTGCAGACAACTAGGCAAAGGTCCCTGGATACAGAAGAAGTAACACAAGGAAACAGAGTGAAGTATACATAACAAGTAAACAAGGAAACAGAATACACTGGATACAGAATAAGTAAACAAGGAAACAAGGTCACTGGATACATAACAAGTAATACAAGGAAACAGGGTCACAGTAGACATAACAAGTAATACAAGGAAACAGGGTCACAGTATACATAACAAGTAATACAAGGAAACAGGGTCACAGTAGACATAACAAGTAATACAAGGAAACAGGGTCACAGTAGACATAACAAGTAATACAAGGAAACAGGGTCACAGTACACATAACAAGTAATACAAGGAAACAGGGTCACAGTACACATAACAAGTAAAACAAGGAAACAGCTGTAAAGAAACAAGAAGAAACAGAGAAAAGCTAAAGTTCAGGTAGTACAAAACATCGACAGGCTGCAAGGACAATAAGAACATAGCAGACCAACCCAATTGAAAACCAAATAAATGTTCCCAGTAAAATAAATGAAATGGCTTCAGGCAGTGGAGGAATGAACTACCCAAATGACCCCATAAACTTACAGAGAAAAGGCAATGCATTTGGTCATTGCCTTTCTCACAAAACAAGCAAATAAAGATACATACATATAATGCTCAAAAGTCTTAAATAAGTCTATGTTTAACATCTCTAAGTGAGTCCATATTTAACATCTTAACTCTATATTCAACATCTTAAGTCTATATTTAACATCTCTAAGTGAGTCCATATTTAACATCTTAACTCTATATTCAACATCTTAAGTCTATATTAACATCTCTAAGTGAGTCCATATTTAACATCTTAAGTCTATATTTAACATCTCTAAGTGAGTCCATATTTAACATCTTAAGTCTATATTAAACATCTTAAGTAAGTCTACATTTAACACATCTTAAAGTCTAAATTCAACATCTTAAGTAAGTCTATTTAACATCTCTAACAAAGCAATAAAAACATGCAACTAGCATAATAACTTAATTAACTCACTGTTTACAAACAGTCCACACAAGACACCATACACTGAAACCAAACTCCTACAAACTCATCAACTCACTGTACTCACATGAAAACCTAGACTAGGATGAAAGCAGCCAAAAATCAAGAAGGTACACAAGTCAACAGCAAACCATACAGACACAGGTTCAAAGCTAAGTGATAACACCACTGCTACCTGGTGGAGGAAGAGAGGAAGAGAACCTGCACAAGCCAAATAGAAGGACACAAGAGGAAGGACACTGCTACAGGTATGACAAGACAAAGAGAAGGATAAAAGTAAGCAAAAACCACGACAGAAGAGAATGGCAGTATAGAAGTCACTGATACTGTACAAGTAAATAGTGATATGTGTATATGTATGTATGTATATGTGTATATGTATATGTATGTATGTATGTATGTATGTATGTATGTATGTATGTATGTATGTATGTATGTATGTATGTATGTATGTATGTATGTATGTATGTATGTATGTATGTATGTATGTATGTATGTATGTATGTATGTATGTATGTATGTATGTATGTATGTATGAGAACACCTAAATAGTGCATTTTAAGCAAATGCACAAGCCATTAATGCTATAGAACTTATTGGTGCTACATAAGACACTGGTGCTCCACAAATCTGTCATATTGGCACAACAGAAGCTACAGGAATTACTAAAATACAACCAGCAAATCTAAGTGGAGAGTTGTGCAAAAAGGGTCCTTAGTAATACAGAATTCTAATCCAATGTTGAAAAGCACTGTTAACTGAAAATGCCACAGAGGTACAGAGGCTGAAATAAAACCAGAATGGAACTGAGGTCATAACCAATAATGCCAAAGAAAAAATAATCCCTTCACATAAAGTAAACCACAGACTCCAAGAAATCCCTTCACACAACCAAAATCATTCACTTTCAGATGACTTATAAGCTCTTCTTCCCTTTCCATCCAGTAGCCTCACTATCTCCTTTACCTTTCACACAACCCATCTGTGTGAAATGCAAAGAAGATGTCGAGGAGACAGATTGGAAAGGGAAGAACAGTTAAGAAATCATGTGAAAACTGAAAGAAGAGGATTGTGTGAAATGGAAAGAAGATGGAGAGAAGACAAATTGGAAAGGGAAGAACAGATAAGGAATCGTGTGAAAATGAAACAGCATTGCAAGAATGGAAAGAGGATAGCGAGGGGACAGATTGGGTAGGGAAGAACAGATAAGAAATCATGTGAAACTGAAAGAAGTGAACTGGATGAAATGGAAAGAATATGGAGAGGGGACAAATAAGATTGGAAAGAGATAAGATATGAAATCATGTGGAAACTGAAAGAAGTGGATTACATTAAATGGAAAGAAGATGGAGCCTGTCTACATTCTTTCCCTTTTACACAACCCATCTGTGTAAAATGGAAAGAATATGGAGAGGAGACAAATTGGAAAGGGAAGAAGAGATAAAGAAATCATGTGAAAACTGAAAGAAGTGGAATGCAAGAAACGGAAAAAAGATGGATAGGAGTCAGATTGGAAAGCAAAGAACAGATAAGAAATCATGTGAAAGTGAAAGGAGGATTGCAGGAAATGGAAAGAAGATGGAGTGGAGACAGAATGGAAAGTGAAGAACAGATAAGAAGTCATGTGAAAAAAGTGGATTTGGAAGTGGAAGAAGAGATAAGAAATCATAAGAAAAATGAAGGAAGTAGGTAGCACGAAAGGAAATAAGTTGAACAGGAATACGTTACTGAAACCAACTGGGCTTGGTGGGTAATGTAATGTAACAAAACATTTATAAAGCGCCACTTAAGAGTCTCTCAGAAGCGCTCAACACGTGGCCATCAAACAGCTGAAAAAATGGGTGTCTGGTCCAATGGGTGACAGACAGAATGTATTACAGAGGATAATAACTATGTGCAGGCAAGACATGTTACAAACAGGATAAAACTCAAAGCACATGGTCTAAAGCATTTAGTTTAACAGCACCATAATTCTTAACCTATGTCTGATGGCATGGCAGCCCTGGACAAGCTGCAAATGTATTAGGTGTCTATGAAGGAAAGTGGTCAAAAGTGCCATTGACTGAAGCCGTTGCTCTTAAACATCAACAAACAAAACCCAAAATGAAGAGATAATCACAGGGTCACCAAGTGTAATGTAATGAAAATGTATTGTAAAGAAAGTTACATAGTAGTTAACTGGCTCTGCAAGAATGAAGGAAGGAAAGAGGCATACAGATCGTAGAAGGAAGCAGGATCTTGGCTAACCATCAACATGGAAGGTGTCCCAAAATGAAGAGATAATCATGGGGCGTAGGTACTAGGTAGGAGGATTGGAGTAGGTAGCAGGATGGAGGATCATAGGGAAGTAGGTAGAAGTCCAGTTGGAGCAGGATCGGAGTAGTTGGAAGCAGGTAGCAGGTAACAGGTAGGTAGCAGGATTGGATCGTAGCAGGAGCCGGAGTAGGATCATAGTTGGAAGCAGGTAGAAGGATGGAGTAGGTAGCAGGCAGGTAGGAAGGATCAGGATCATAGTAGGTTAGCAGGACCGGAGTGACAACAAGCAGGTAGCAGGATTGGAGTTGGAAGCAGGATCGGAGTAGGTAGCATAGTTGGAGCAGGTAGCAGGACCGGAGCAGGTAGTTAGACAACAGGATCGGTGTAGGTTAGTTGGGAGCAGGTAGAAGCAGGTAGCAGGATCGGTGTAGGTAGCAGGATCGGAGTAGGTAACAGGACCGGAGTAGACAACAGGATCGGTGTAGGTAGCAGGTAGCAGGTCGGAGTAGGAAGCAGGTAGCAGGATCTTGGCTCCACCAAATGCAGGCATCACCACTTTGCACCGAACAGTGTCTGTAGTCCATCAGAAAGCGGAATAGCTGGCAACAGACAAAATAACAGTCAACAATCGATGTTTCAGGTGTAAGATCTTTGACTTAATGGCAGTTGATCCACATGACAGGTTACCAGAGTACAGTGTAGTTGAGCTCTCTAAATCAGCAAACACCGGTTCACAGGTCCCAACATCGGTCACAGAAAATTTCACTTCTTGGGTGGTTTACGTCGGCTCTCCACAGGACCGGGGGGCAGGACGTCGTCCGGATCCAGCTGCCCACTGCACGGAGGCCGATCCTGGATCTGAAGCCTCACAGTCGACGAGCCTTGCTGCAGACTCTGACTCATCAGTCGTTCCTCTCGAATCTCACGTAGAGCCTGGTCAGCTTGCTTGGCGAGTGCATCACTTAAAAAGATGCGGTTAACACGTCTTTGGGGATGCGAAGGATCAAGAGCAGCCAAATTATCATACCAAAGCCTGCTGACCTCTTCCTCAAACCCAGGACGGAATTGGTTGTCGGCTTGAAAGCGCTGTAATGCAGCGGACACGTCATCGCTCGGAGCGCGCAGTTGTAGACTGGTCACGTTCGGAGTCGCAGTCTCATCCTTTCTAATGCCAGAGTCTTGTTGGTTCCGGTTCCTCGCCAACATCATCTCAAGAAGACGCGGGCCACAGTTGTCAATTTCCTGATGGAAACGGGTTCTTGACGCTAGGAACTCGCGATGAGCTGCATCCCGGTAGGCCACACTTGGTTCCACTGACGTGACACTGCTACATGCTAGGCCGGTCGGCTCCAGAGGTTCCAAGAGTGGATCCTGGGTCCGTTGCTTCACAGACTCAGTTGAATCACCTTGAAGTCTCTTCTGCCACTTAGACATCCTCTCCTGAACAGACCGCAGTGGCTGGCTAAGCTTCTTCTTGAACCATGCACCGACAGTAGATATCTGGGTCGTTTCATCAGCAGTCACAACTCCATCCGTTGCAGAAGCAGAGGCAGATTCCATTGGTGAAACAACAGCAGCTGAGCCCAACTCGACTGGCGTGACAATGGAGACCGAAGCAGTTTCACATTTCACTGGATCAATGTCTCGATATTGTGTGGTGGACTCCAGGAGTACTTCTCCAGTAGCTGAGGTAAACTCAACTGGGGGCATGGTAGAAACTGATGCAGACCCAGCTATCACTGGATCAATGCCTTCAATTTCTCTCATGCACTCCAGGAGTACGTCTCCAGCGGCAGAGGCAAACTCAACTGGCGTCACTATGGAAACAGTACCAGACTCATATGTGACTTCATCAATGTTTACAAACGGTGTGCATACCAGGAGTACATCTCCAGTAGCTGAGGTAAACTCAACCGGAGGCATGGTAGAAATTGAAGCACACCCAGATATCACTGGATCAATGCCTTCAATTTCAGTCATGCACTCCAGGAGTACGTCTCCAGCGGCAGAGGCAAACTCAACTGGCGTCACGATTGAAACGGTACCAGACTCATATGTGACTTCATCAATGTTTACAACCGGTGTGCATACCAGGAGTACATCTCCAGTAGCTGAGGTAAACTCAACCGGAGGCACGGTCGAAACTGAAGCAGACCCAGATATCACTGGATCAATGACTTCAATTTCTCCCATGCACTCCAGGAGTACGTCTCCAGCGGCAGAGGCAAACTCAACTGGCGTCACTATGGAAACGGTACAAGACTCATATGTGACTTCATCAATGTTTACAACCGGTGTGCATACCAGGAGTACATCTCCAGTAGCTGAGGTAAACTCAACCGGAGGCACGGTCGAAACTGAAGCAGACCCAAATATCACTGGATCAATGACTTCAATTTCTCCCATGCACTCCAGGAGTACGTCTCCAGCGGCAGAGGCAAACTCAACTGGCGTCACTATGGAAACGGTACAAGACTCATATGTGACTTCATCAATGTTTACAACCGGTGTGCATACCAGGAGTACATCTCCAGTAGCTGAGGTAAACTCAACCGGAGGCACGGTCGAAACTGAAGCAGACCCAGATATCACTGGATCAATGACTTCAATTTCTCCCATGCACTCCAGGAGTACATCTCCAGCGGCAGAGGCAAACTCAACTGGCGCCACGATTGAAACGGAAGCACTTGCATATTCGATCAGGTCTTGTTGTCCGTCAGTCAGAAGCAAATGCGCGGCCACCTGCGGCTCAACACAGTACAACTGAGACGCTTGTGGAAACACAGTGGTTTGATTGCGCTCCAACATCGGCTTGATAAGACACTGGTCGAAGTTGTTGATGGCCTCGCGGATACGGGCGCTGGAAGCCTGGTACTTCTCGTGGGCCGCAGTAATCCTCGCATGCCAGTCAACCACAGCAGGACTGCAGTGTGCCTCGTCAGTTGTCTCCAGAGACTCTGAAGGCAGGCACACTCCTCCATCCAGCGGAAGAGGACTGCAGACCCTCTCTCCTCCAGAACTGCAAGGATAAACAATCCCACAACATTCTAATTTAGGTACAACTTAACATCTAACATTTCCAACATGTCCCTCACTGCTTCTAAAACAAGCAATATTCAAATTCATAGCACAATCTAGTTTTATAAGAAATCTGTGGCAACACAGAGCTACGTAACAAAACTAAAGATACCAACTCGAAACAATAATACACACATTTGCACAATACACCGAGGACGACGAATAACATGCAGTCAGTCACATGCTTTTGCACCAATTCAAATCCATAAATACTGAGGAATCAAGCAATATGACATAATAATAATAATAATAATAATAATAATAATAATAATAATAATAATAATAATAATAATAATAATATTCTGTATTGAAACAGTCCGGTTGACAAACTGCAACTGGTTACAGTGTAGAGTAATGCAATTGAAACAATTCACAAGAACACAAATGACAGAAATCTTAACTACTAACAGAACAGACAGCCTGCAATACACGGAGCTAATAGCAGCCTACAAAGCTTGTCCGCCTACGGGACTCGATCTCGGTACCTCTCGCTCTCTATGCCAGTGTGTTATCCAATGCGCTATCGGGCCCCAGTTGCAGAAATGTTCAGCATCTCCACTGTGCACTTGTGGTTTTTAGTGGCACCTTAAGTAACACCTCCATGTATTAATGGATAAGCCAAATGGAATCCATTGGACCAGATTAGCTCCAGAAGTCAGTAGCATTGGGCTGAATGTGAATCCTTTTATCACAATTGACAGAATCTCCCTTTCCAGTCTGTGTAGCATAAATACCATTCCATTGGAACTGCACTACTTGCCATTCACAGTCAAATAATCAGCTCCATGGACAAAAGAAAGGTGTATCTCCTCCCCTTTCTGCTGTTTTTAATCTCATCAATCGATTGTGGAACTCCTTGCCCACTGAGCTAACTTCCCTGCCTACTGTACACCATTTTAAAACACAGTTAAAACGGTATTTGATGGAATCACTGTGTGTTTAACAGATGATGAATGGTTGACATGTATAAATAATTCATTGGTCTCTATGCACTACTGCACAAGCACCACCTTGTTCATTTCTGCACCCTGGCACATTACCTACTGGTTTTGATTCATGCTTTGATGGTCAGTGTCACTATATATAAAAATTGCAATGAGAACGGGGTGACCCTGCCAGAAGAACAATATTGTTCCTTTTGGGTTTACCCTTTGACACCATGAATTGCTGCAAACAATGAACAAGAACTTGTATTTGGTGATCAACAAAGCTTGTGAATTGAATTGAATTGATATATTCTCTCACCATCTCAAACACTGGTTTGGCCTTTCTAGTGCTGATCTCAGCTAGTTTGTATCTCACTTTAACCTCAAACTCAATCAGTTTGCATCAATGAATGAATCACTCTGAAGCCAATTGTCTTGAACTGTTGTCTTCCACAAGACTCTGTGATGTAAAAGCTCCTGTTTACACTATATACCATTTGACTCGGCTAACTTCTCACAGAAAGTTCTCTAGCGTCTAACCTACCATCTGTAAGCTGACAATGCTCATCCATTTCTTTCATTTGGCCTTTCTAGTCCTGCTCTCAACTGGTTTGCATCTCACTTTAACCTCAAACTCATTTACGACACGGTCGACACCTTCCAAACTGTTTGCAGTTTCACCAACTGTTGAAGACTGCATTCTTCCATATGGCCTGGGTCGGAAGAACCTCTGAGTAGGGATCTTGAAGGGGCGCTATACAAATTTTGATTGATTGACTGATTGATTGATTTGATACCTAATCATCTAATTCAGCACTCTAATTATGCTTGTGTCATTGGATGGCCAGTAGCAAGCTTCTCCTGGGTTCCTTCTCTCTAATTACTTGCCTCTGTCTTTGGATGGTCAGTAACAAAGCTTCTCCTGGGTCCTTCTATGACTGAAGTCCTCCTCTTAGGCACAAGTCAACAACTCAAAAAATTTGATTGGCCAACGTCTGTTCAGTTAGGCGAACTGAGCATCATCTTTCCAAACGTACATGCAATTTGAGCATAGCTTTGACTCCACCATGTCCTTCTCTGACCACGTTAAAACCATATGCAAACCAATCCACTTTCACATTCAGGATATTTGTAGAATCAGATCTTCCATGCCTCAAAATGTCATAGTCTCACTAGCAAATGACCTGTTTTCTTGTTAGCTCAACTGCTCCAACTTGCTTCTCACTGCTATTGATAAAAGAGATTTGGATAAACTGCAAATGGTTCAAAATCCTCTGGCATGAGCCATAACAAAAAACCCAAGAATCAACATATTAAACCATTATAGCACTCACAACACTTAAAACAATTAATCATAGACTTCAGTTTAACATCTGTCTTATAGTTCACAAAGCATTGCACAAGTTTTTAATCTGATTCATAGAATTCAATTTAAAATCTGTCTTATAGTTCACAAAGCATTGCACTTGAATCTCATTCATAGAATTCAGTTTAAAATCTGTTAGTTCACAAAGCATTACACTTTGAATCTGATTCATAGAATTCAAAGCATTGCACTTTTAATCTGATTCATAGAATTCAGTTTAAAATCTGTTCACAAAGCATTACACTTAATCTGATTCATAGAATTCAGTTTAAAATCTGTTTTATAGTTCACAAAGCATTGCACTTTGAATCTCATTCATAGAATTCAGTTTAAAATCTGTTCACAAAGCATTGCACTTTTAATCTGATCATAGAATTCAGTTTAAAATCTTATGTTCACAAAGCATTGCACTTTGAATCTCATTCATAGAATTCAGTTTAAAATCTGTTAGTTCACAAAGCATTGCACTTTGAATCTCATTCATAGAATTCAGTTTAAAATCTGTTTTATAGTTCACAAAGCATTGCACTTTTAATCTCATTCATAGAATTCAGTTTAAAATCTGTCTTAATGTTCACAAAGCATTGCACTTTGAATCTCATTCATAGAATTCAGTTTAAAATCTAGTTCACAAAGCATTGCACTTTTAATCTGATTCATAGAATTCAGTTTAAAATCTGTCTGTTCACAAAGCATTGCACTTTAATCTCATTCATAGAAAGTTTAAAATTGTTCACAAAGCATTTTAATCTGATTCATAGAATTCAGTTTAAAATCTGTTCACAAAGCATTGCACTTTAATCTGATTCATAGAATTCAGTTTAAAATCTGTCTTATAGTTCACAAAGCATTGCACTTTTAATCTCATTCATAGAATTCAGTTTAAAATCTGTTCACAAAGCATTGCACTTAATCTGATTCATAGAATTCAGTTTAAAATCTGTCTTATAGAACACAAAGCATTGCACTTTGAATCTCATTCATAGAATTCAGTTTAAAATCTGTCTTATAGTTCACAAAGCATTGCACTTAATCTGATTCATAGAATTCAGTTCATGCTCAATCTGTCTTCACAAAGCATTGCACTTAATCTGATTCATAGAATTCAGTTCAAAATCTGTTCACAAAGCATTGCACTTAATCTGATTCATAGAATTCAGTTCAAAATCTGTTCACAAAGCATTGCACTTAATCTGATTCATAGAATTCAGTTTAAAATCTGTTCACAAAGTTTACAAATCTGATTCATAGAATTCAGTTTAAAATCTGTTCACAAAGCATTGCACTTAATCTGATTCATAGAATTCAGTTTAAAATCTGTTCACAAAGCATTGCACTTTAATCTGATTCATAGAATTCAGTTTAAAATCTGTCTTATAGTTCACAAAGCATTGCACTTTGAATCTCATTCATAGAATTCAGTTTAACATCTGTCTTATAGTTCACAAAGCATTGCACTTAATCTGATTTAGAGCTAAATTTAAAACTCATCTGTTCCAGTTTGCCTACCCTATGCAGCCTGACTCCTGGTTTCTCTGACTCATTGGATTTTGATCTGACTTCTCTAATGGACAATGGCTTTGACAGCAACCACCAATTAATGAATTGTGCATTACAATGGTGCTTTGGAAGTCATTACATTATCTTTCACGCACATTCGTGACTTCCACCACATCCAGCCCATGCCCGACTTTAAAACTGCCTCCACCATTGCTAACTCCATCGTTCACTCAAAGCTTGATTACTGCAATTCTCCTTTCCTCAATCTTGTATCCAACCATATTAAGTGTTTGCAACTTATCCAAAACTCACCAGAATGCCCAAACATCATCATATCACTCAAATTCTCAAATCATTTCATTGGCTAGAAATCACAGAGCAAAGACACCAAAGTCCTATCACTAACCTACAACTCCCTACAATACTCCCAGGGCCCGCAACTTGGGAGAGGGCCGAAGTTGTCACAGAAAATTACCATGAACAAGACACCCTAATAATATTAAGGTTTCAATAAAATCTTCTCTTTTGTCAACAAAATACAAGTCAAATGGTACCAAAAGTTCAGTTTGCTTCAAAAATATATTAGCACTATAATATTTTAACTTCCTCTATATTCCAGAATCCTTATAACAATCTATTAAAATAAAATTATTAGCAATGAAAAACAATATGACTTGTGTCATGGGGGGCCTGTACAGTAGACTCTGTACAGGGTCCAAATCATCCTAAGGCCGGTGCTGCTACTCATCTCAATTTCTTGAACCGAGCCACATCCAACACTCCATCACGACTCTGGAACAATCTCCCTCCTGAACTCTGTATATTGTCAGTTCCTCCATCATCATTTCCACCCACACTCCATCAACCACTTCGTACTCCTCTATCTATCACCCTCCCTCTGGCTTTCCACTCAAACTTGAGTCTCACTTTTTCAATTCCTACACTGACTCATCTGATCCTCCACCTTCCAAATCTTCTTGACCTAAATGACACCCACTTAGCAGCTGGTCTGCCTCCTTTCTTGATCTGGACTCTCTAATAATAATAATAATAATAATAATAATAATAATAATAATAATAATAATATTCTTTATTGAAACAACCCGGTTGACAAACGCAACTGGTTACAGTGTACAGTTTTGCAATTGAAACAATTCACAAGAACACAAATGACAGAAGACTAAATCTTAACTACTAACAGAACAGACAGCCTGCAATAAAACGGCACTAATAGCCTACAAAGCATGTCCGCCTACGGGACTCTATCTCGGTACCTCTTGCTCTCTATGCCAGTGTGTTATCCAATGCGCTATCGAGCCCCGAAAAAAATTTGAATTCGGACATCCTTTGGACTACCATTTGCAAACCCCTCTGACCAGATGCAGCGCTCATGAATAAGCTGGTGCCCTGCGCTTGGCTTTCGAGTGACGCTTCAGAAGTTTGTGCGGCTGCCAACCTTTATTTTGCCAGTTCTGGATGCCCACATAGTCACTCGATATGCCATTACTACTTTACCATGTTCACATCATTGTGTGTAACAAATGTTGCATCAGCTTAATGTAAGATTTACAGTCTACTTAAATTAGTCATTAAAAATTACAATCAAATCATCAAAAGACAAGTGACCTATATAATTAGAATCAACTTCAAGAGTAAAACATTTATCAAATTCCAGTAACCTACCAGGCTTATGGGCCCAGCATGAGTGAAGTTCATATCATGCAGATTGCAGATAATAATCTTCATTTATTAGTTCAAACTGACACACCGCAGTTTGATTACAATTCATAGCATGAACTGATGATCACAAGTTATTACAGGAGTCGAATTTAACTGTTTTGCAGCCATGCAAGGCATCTATCACGTCCTACTGCTCATTTTTCCAACGCTATCTGGTGAATGAAAGGCTGAGTTGACCTTTGGGAGGGTAGCGGGAATCGATCCCGCTTCCATGCTGATCTTCTGCTCTTCATGCCAGATTGTAACCATTGCCATAGACCCCTCTCTGTCATTTATTAATCATTCGGTCTGTGGTGGCAGCGCAGAAGCATGCCTAAACTTGTACTTCTGCTGAGATGATGACATTTTACACAGTTCCAGATATTTACACCAAATTCAAGAACAATTTGGGATCAACCCTGGACACTGGACGCACACTAACACCGTGGTTGGACTGGGAGTGCCTCTGAGTAGGCTTCTTGAAGGGGCGCTATATAAATTCTCAAAATGAATGAATAAATGAATGAATGAAGGCCGATTCCACGTCTTTCCAGGTGAATCCTAGACAGTTGGCAGATCTAGACACATGGAGTTTACGATAATGATTACGATTAGCAGAACGAAAATGATGGGCATCTTTGGGAGTTCGGCACTCAAGAACTGTACAAACCAAGTTTACCAGTAATTAAAGTAAAAACATTCACAATTACACCTGCTTTAAATGAATTAAATACCTTATACCACAAATTCCCTCTTTATTGGTACACTGCATGTACAAAATAATCACAACTCTGCACAACAGACATAGACTACACATTTGGCCACACGTTCCACGATTCTAATGTATCATCAGCTGTGAACATGAACTGCATGC
Organism: Aporrectodea caliginosa; assembly: GCA_020284085.1. Lineage (NCBI taxonomy): Eukaryota > Metazoa > Annelida > Clitellata > Crassiclitellata > Lumbricidae > Aporrectodea > Aporrectodea caliginosa. Next base: position 719,206 of record JACEVL010006450.1, read on the forward strand.
GCATCATCGTTTGAACCTGTTGATGAATCTCATCATGTTCGAAATCATCTCAATCAATCAATCAATCAATATTCCTTTATTCAGTACAGTGTAAAAAAACAATCACAACTCTGCAAAATAAACATAGACTACATATTTGGCTGCATGTTCCACGATTCTAATACATGTATCATCTGCTGTGATCATAAACCACACGTCATCGTGTGGGCCTGTTGATGAGTCTCGTCATGTTCGAAATCATCTCAATCAATCAATCAATCAATCAATATTCGTTCAATCAATCAATGCAGATTAAGATGACAAGATGACACAGACACGTCTTCTTATTTCCATCAGTTTGTTCAACTAAATAAAGATCACAAAGCACATCCCTACGATTTTATTTAAGAGTTTGATGTTGCCCCGTTGACATCGTCGCCCTTTGCTGGAACAGATATTTAAAAACTATTAATTATTTCCATTTTTCTTTTTAACTGGCAATACCACTTCCTGTGGTTGCGGTGTGTCAACCTAGTGATTCAATATTAAACGAATATATATACGTCCACTTACCACCCATCGCAAGGGTCCAGACGGACAACTCCAGACCTCGCGACCTTCTTCATCCGCCGTTTCTTCCAGCGGCTCGCAGTCGGCTCCGACTCCACACGAGCATCTCCTCCATCGACACACCTTCCAGAAGACTGACGTCTTCGGGCGAAGAAACTTCGACGTTCTCTCTACAAAAATGCAACCACAAAGATTAATAAACTTGTCTCATAATCACAAGTTTGTAATTGTCTTGAATAACTAACTCAAGCTCGGCTCTACAGCTAATTGGTGTTGCTTGTAACCAGTTGTGTTCATGACAACTGGATTTATTGAATTAAAAGAATACTGATTGATTGATGTAAGCCTATCTCTGCAGCTGTCATTAACAAAATACATGGAATATTCCAGTGCTTCACTATCTTTTTTGGCTATGGAATCCTTTTGACCTGAAAACATTTTGCGGGAACCCTGACCTAAATAAAACATTCTGTTATACGTTGTCCCTGCAAAGTACACCAATTATATAGGCTTAATTAATAACACAGACCTAAAGAACCCAGGCAACGTATAAAGAAGTCAGACAATATTCTCACTGGAGTTTCAACAGATCTGATTTAGGTTAGCCAGTAAGACAGACCAGCAGCCGAGAAGATATTACAGACTTATTGCTGATGAATTCCACAAAAAGCACATACAGGTGTATCGTAATCATACTCTCGAAATTTCTAAAGCACTACTCTAAAGCTGTGTGCTTCACGAGCACTATGTCGTATCAGAGTGGCTCCTCAGAGATGTCTAGAGGAGGTATGAGTCCAGTTGCCAGAGACTCCAGAGAGAAGTGGCAGAGCAGCTGCTAAGGCGGGTTGAGGACTAGAAACCCTGGAAGGCGGAGGATTGGATGGATTAGGGTAGGAATTCCTGGAGAAGTGAGAGTTGTATTACTGTAGGGGACACAGACCATTCATTTGTGCTTCCTCTGTCCAGCGGAGCAAGAGCTCATCCACAAATTCTTCTGCAACATCAAACTCGTCCTGAAAATAACAAATTTTTTGAATGTTTCTTCTTACTTCAAACACAGTTTAATAACAACAACTCAACTCTTGCCTTAAAACAACCAGTACTACACTGTATTGTTCAAATTCACTGTCATCAGCAGTTTCTAAGTTTGGCGCGCTAACTGCACGTGTAAAGAGAATCTACCGTCAGCCAATGTTTAGGCTACTTTAGGCCAAGCGCCCACGAGCCGACAGCGCAACTAAAGGCCTAAGACTAAAACGCTTAACAATCGATACACATTATATATATATCAACCTAAAGAACACCTGTGCTCATTATATATGCAAAACACTTGTTCACAGTAGTCTTAGCAGCAAATGGAACTAAGAGCAGGTAACATTAGGGTGGAGTAAATTAATAATATGGGCAATAATATTTTACATGCTGTACTTCATCCCTACATCAAATATGTTTTTCTTAGAAATTTCACGCTTTGCAGCAATAGAAGCTTGATGAAGTCACCTTAACATCGCCGCCTCCAAGAACTCTTTTCCATACTAGATTTGCAGATCCATCTTTTTCCTCTGTTACATCGTAAACAAATTCATTTCCATTCAAACCCTCTCCACTCAGTGCTTTCAGCGTCTGTTTTTTATACTCAGACAGTTGCAGTTTTGTCTTCTTGCTCCAAGAAATAAAGTCATCTCCACTGACTAAAAGTAGAATCACACACAAACCTAACATGTTCAATTAGCATTTTATACACTCAAGCTCTATGGTGATCTAGTGGTAATGTGTAATGATTAGTGGTAATCATTTCTACACTACAATTCAACTAGAGTCAATTACAGTTCCTTGTCAAAAGGTGTAACATGTATGAAAAATATATTATTAATTACCGATATCTAAAGTGCCTGTGTACAATGCACAACCCACACTAATGGTGGAAGAAAAACCAGGCCAAAATTAAGTCAATACTCAGAAAGTCACTCCACTGAGACTGAGAGATATAGTCTATGGTGGATAAGCCAGGTGAAAGAGGTAGGTCTTGAGCCAAGACTGGAATGACACAAGAGACCGCACAGAAAGAACATATGCAGGGAGAAGTTGGTGAACGATGTAGTAGGAAGTTAAAAACACTCTGTATTACACAGTATATCTTGCTGTCAATGTAATCTTTTCCACTAAATTACAGGTTTCTCAAAAGAACAGGCTGCTTAGTGACATGATCGCAAAAGAATTAGACTTTCACGTCTGCACCCAGGGTTCAAAAGCCATCATGTAATGTTGTAATTGTAATTGCAAATTTATATAGCACCATTTCAAGAGAGACTCATCTGAGGCACTCTCGACCTAATACAATGAAACCACGGTTGAACAAAATGGTCTTGAGCATTTGCAACTTTGCGGAAAAGAGGCATAGAGAGACTGAGAAGCTCATGTCGCAGGTTGTTAGGCAGCTTGTTCCAGGAGGATGGGCCGACCACAGCAAAACTTCTGTGTTGGACCATGGAAGTTCGGGCCGGCGGAACAACTAAGATGCCATGCATTGCAGAGCAGAAAAATCTGTGACCAGGGGAGGAAGATACTGAGATGCAAAGATCCTTGAGGTAACATGGCACACAATCTGTCAGGCAATAATGCATAAGCATCAAGACCTTAAACTAGGCTGACCAGATATTGGAAACTAAAAACCGGGACACTTCAATCACAAAATAAATTTGTGATGTTGTCAATAATTAATATAATATAACTTGCACAAATATCTATATTTTATGCTTATTATATTGGTATAAGACTATACTAAGTGAAAGGTTTTATTCAAGTAATGCTTTTAAATTTAAAATTAAATTCTAAATTTCTCAAATCAGTTACTCAAATTTGGCACCTGAATGTATGCTTCTTAAAAGTTTGTTGTCTGCTAACATTCTATCATAACAAATCTTGCTTTTAAATTTCAATTTAATTATTCTAAATTTATCAAATCAGTCACTCATATTTGGCGCATGAATGTATGCTTCTTCAGTTTTTTGTCTGCTAATATTCTGTCATAAAATTCAACACATGTTTCTTCCATATTCACTTTCACTATCATAACAGCTTCTGATAATCGACTTTTTTGATCTGACCAATAAGAGTTCATCAGTGAGAAAACTCGCTCAACTGGAGCATTAGTTCCAGGAATTGCTAACAAGAATTGTAGAATCATTTTCAAATTTGGAATAATTATCTCTGTTTCTTGTAGATCATTGAAAATCTGCACCCATCTGCTATCCACCGCAACATTGTTTTCATTCCATTGTTCCACTTTTTCTCGACTAACTAAATACATCATATATAAGATCGGAAAGTCAGGTCAGTTTTGAAAAACCGGGACATATTTAGAGTTTGGCCTACCTTTCCCGGCAGCCGGGACAGCTAGCAGAAAATCGGGACTGTCCCGCGAAAACCAGGACGTCTGGTCAGCCTACCTTAAACTCAATGTTAGAATGAAATGTTGTTTAGCCATGTCATAAGGTCAACTCGGTCATTTGTATGACACCTTAAAGGAACTTCCTACAGATGCTTCTTGTTATTCAAAATGATGTTAGTTTGTTAAGAATGGCAAGACCTTCAAAAGCAGCCAAATGATACAAGCATAGATGGGCAGGGAAATTGCTTTACAAAACCTGTTTGTAAATACTTCTGATTAGAGAACACAGGCATTTATACCTTTTTTAACGTGGACTTTGTTTCATGGTAATTGCTTCTTATGTACCTATGTCAAGACATAGGTACATAAGAAGCAATTACCATGACCATTTATTTATATCCTTAACTGGCCAGTTACCCCTATTGAAATCAGCATTAACACAGCCCTTCTTAAGAAGCCCTGAAGGGTGCTAATCTCCAGAACAATTCACAAGATCTTAAATTTAATGCAAAACATAATGGGAAATTGAAACTTTCTTTAAATGTGTAAGAGTTTCTGAAGTCCAAATGAAGTTTTCACTTTTGGAATTTAATCCAACAAATGCAATTTCACCCAAACAGTCCAGAATGTCAATCACAACAATTCAAAGACTTCACTGTAGCTATACGATGCTGATTTCAAATCTTCCAATCAAACCTACTGGTACCACTTATTTCACTGTTAAAATGAGTGATTGCCTATTTATTTCATTCACTCATTTACTCGCTAAGTATAAGCAACTGATTTCATACGTACCATTTCCACTCCAGGACTTGACTGCGTTGGACAATGTCAAGTCAATTCTATCATTGTCGGGCTCACTGGATAAATAGAGATAAAACTTCTGATCGCCACAGTTAAGCCTTGAAAGTTTCATGAGGGCCATTGCTAAAACCCTGTAAAAATTCATTTCAATGTTAGTTATGCTTGAGCAATTGCCATATATTCTCAAAAAGCAACATTCAAAATCGAATTAGCCGTTTAAACAACTTAATTATAACACAATAATTATATGACTCCCAAAGTAGTACTATAACGAGTTTCTGGTATACTTCATACGTGCCAGTAAATAACTATGCATGCATGTCGCGTTGTAAAATGTATAGGATAGTAAACATTACAGTACAATCGTAATCGTAATCTCCAAACTTCTAAAGCGCCACTCGAAAGCCAAGCGCAGGGCACCAGTTTATTCACGAGCGCTGCGTATAGTCAGAGGGGTTGTCCAAAAGAGTAGTCCGAGGGAGGTCCAAGTCCGGTTTCCAGCTAGTTTTCGTTCTAAACCAACATCACAATTATATATTTAGAAAAACCGAATCTGAAGAATATTAAAAAATACTGAAAACTGACGAAAAAGCAAACAACCCAAAGTTGGTATGTACAGAATATTATTTCTTGTTCACTTAAAATGCCCGCCCAATACCATGAGTTCACGATGAGTTCGAGTACAGATACAAGTAGTTTCAGTTTAACGACACTGTGTGATAACCAGGGCTGTTAAAGGCTTGGTTTTTTGTTAGTTTTTTGTTTTAACCCCCGCAAATTTTGGTTTTTTACAAATTAGAAATTATAAATGCCAAAAATGGCACTTCTTCAACTCTCTTGGCAATTGTTGTATAGTCTTTGTTAACTTTATTTTATGACATTCTACGGTTCTACTGTTCTAGTTAATTTCATTTATATGCATCTGTTTATGCCAATTGTATGAGTTTTATCATCCGAAATAGGAAAATCTCGCCCAATACCATGAGTTCACGATGAGTTCGAGTACAGATACAAGTAGTTTCAGTTTAATGACACTATGTGATAACCAGGGCTGTTAAAGGCTTGGTTTTTTGTCAGTTTTTTGTTTTAACCCCCGCAAATTTTGGTTTTTTACAAATTAGAAATTATAAATGCCAAAAATGGCACGTCTTCAACTCTCTTGGCAATTGTTGTATAGTCTTTGTTAACTTTATTTTATGACATTCTACGGTTCTACTGTTCTAGTTAATTTCATTTATATGCATCTGTTTATGCCAATTGTATGAGTTTTATCATCCGAAATAGGAAAATCTCAAAAACAAAAAAACAAACTTTTCACTTTGAAAAAAGTTTGGTTTTTTGCACCTCTGGTGATAACAAATATGATCATCAGCGTCGCCCTCCTCCTTTATCCAGGCTTGGGACTGGCACTGCCAGAGTACAATCAGTTTCCAAAATCAGACACACCCGGCATGTACTCTGTACATAACATAAACAGCGCCTTAGTTTACTCCCTCCTGACGCGATAATCTAGTTACTTATAAATTCAGAGCATGGTATCTAAGGCTGTGCAAATTAAACTCCTAACAGCGATAAAAAATATAATTAAATAAAGAAATTAATTGACTACATACACGAGAAAATACAAAATCAGTTCAAAAGAAGTAGCGTTCAATGTAAACAACGTTACTATCGACCGCACAGCTCCACAAAAGTAGACACTGCACCGGTCCGTGGCGCCGCTTAACGGCGGATAAGTAAATAATCATCTATAGAAAGTTAAATTTAAAACACAAGTCAATTTTACGACAAAACTATGAATGACACTTAAAACAGTAGCTATAATATATACGAGGACGTCTAAATTAAGTTTTGTTTAAAGTTTCATATACCTTTCGAAGCCAATTTGAACGTTTAGTGGCAGATCCATGATGGCCAATGCAGCCACGTAGCCTATCTCCATTTGATTTTCGGGACATCGGTTGCCTGTCTACTTTGTTCTGATGGGGGTTGCCTTCTAAACTACTTGAGTAAAGCAAGGTCATATGATAAAACGGGGAATGTAAAAAAAGCAACTGGGAAACTAAAGACAAAAGTAAAACTGGGAAACTAAAAACAAAATTAAATAAAGGACAAAAAATGTTCTCCTTACTAAAGCCAGCTGTTAAATACAACTTTGCAAATACGCCTCTCTTGTAAAAGTTTAGCCCATCAAATCCTGCATATAGGCAAAGCTAACTGTTTCCAAAGAAGAAGGAATGAGTGTGGCTCCACATCGTGCCATTTTCTACCCGCTCTGTTACTCCATGCCTACGTCCCTCTTTGGATGACTTGCACGAGTGTAGACCTATTCAGCTGCAGGTGGTCAGCTAAGCCGAAAGACCTACCTAATACATGTAGTAAACCAGTTGATGCCTGGGCTAAAGTAGGTCAAAGGCTCCACTGGATTCTATTGCCTTGACAGCGACTCATAAACCATTCATATTAAGGAATTTGGGTCACTGTTAATTCTGGAAAATGTTTGTGTAGGCACTCAAAGCACAGCAAGCCTAGTGTTTACATCATTGGGAGCTTGAGCCTAGGCTGATTTCAGAGCACTGTATAACAAGCAAGCATGCTGTATATGGCCTATCTTCCAGATACACATTTTGCCATTTATTTTCATAAATACACCCTAACCGCATCTGATGGGCCACGTCTGAGATCTGGAATCTAGATAGTGACACTATAAATCTTCAGCAGGTATAATTTCATCATCAGATGGATGTCCTTTTGTTCTCAACACGACGACATCATACTGGACCTGCAACATTGCCACCTGGTAATGATATTTGCAAGGTACAAGTATAAAACTCTGTGTCGTCATTCACTCATAATGTCACTACTGTGGCACAACCTGTACTTGGCAAACAAGCAACACTTGACCAAAATGGAACCAACTTTCTGTAACGTATATTGCCAAGTGGAAGTGTATACGTAAAGAACTTTTCTGCATAAAGTGGGCTAAAACAGTGAGTCCTGCCTGACAAAACCATTAATTTTCTCCTTGAGCAGTAGTAGTAATGACCATTGGGCAAATTCTAAATTTGTTATCTACTTTCACCGTTTTGTACAAGTTGTGGAACACTGCATGATTTGGAAAGTGTTGACAACTCTCCATCTGCCAAGCCACAGCATCTCTTTAATAGTAAGGTTATGCCTCTTATAACCAGACCATTGCTAATTCAAATTAGCTGCACGTAATTGCAGTGCATATAGTTTAACATGAAATGCAGAAGCTGGGGTTAATTGGTTTTAACCCTTGTTTTGCCACACAGTAACTGCTTTTCAATTCCAGTGTTTTATTGTTTTATATCGGCTGGTATTGTAGTGTATGTACTCTTGATCGTTGGGTATAGCATTCATACTGGAATACACGCATCCAAACTACACAAGATTACACAAATTCATTTAATTCGTCCCTATGTTGTAATTAATTTAACAGATAATAAAAGATAACTTGTAACAAATTTACAGATACTACTTTATAAACAAAGTTTATAAAAGTCTAAACCTGGGGCTCATAACACTGCCATGTTTCTAAAGATGAGCAAGATACTCTTGGAACCAAGTACACTGTACAATCGACATTAACCACAACAGAAATTATGCATGGTACTGTATTGACTGATGACATCAGGGATTGGTGCAAACAAGACCTACACAGTTTGAGTGTATTGGCGCAAGACAGAGGATTATGGAAACGGATGACGAAATTTGCATTGGACACCTACGGGCTTTCGGCCCATGGATCCTGATGATGATGATGACTGTATTGTTACACATTAGATTCTAATCTGCCATAAAAGGTTTTTTGCCAAGAATACAAAGGTCATCACTGATGCTGTGAGCTTGCGAAGTTATGACGTAGGTCAAAACATCACAGCACTGTAATGAATGTCTCAACCTCCACCAACCCACAGAACCAAAAGTGCAACTTGAAAACAAAGCACAACCTTTCGTGTTATCCAAGTTTTGTATCGCACTTTCTTCTGCAGGATCAACATTTACTTTCGTAAAGCGACACCTTTGTGCTATCATGATTAAGGAACTTTACATTAGCCATTGATGCTGGAACAGACTAAACATTCTTTTCGTGTCAACCAACATTGCGTAGTCGTAATTGCAAATTTGTGGCACCACTTCAAGAGAAACTCATCTGAGGCACTTCTGACATTGAGAAATTGCAATCAAACAGAATGGTCTTCAAGTGCTTGCAGAAGAGGCAGAGGCTCAAGAGTTCACATTGCAGGTTGACAGGCACTTTATTCAAGAAAAATGGAAATTTTTGTGAAATCTTTTCACGTCCCGTGTTTTGCTCTGTCATTAAACTGATCATTACCGCACTCTATAAATTGACAAACTACGTGAATCACCGAAAGCAACTCTGTTTACTTTACTAAAGAATATCTTGACAAATAATGAGTTTAGAAAACCTTTATATAAAAAATCAACTTGAACTGTATAATTGCAGACTTTAAAATTATGCTTCAAGGCAGAATATCAAATGCAATGGTGAGAACCTTTATACACTGTCCTATGATTTTTTCTTGTTTCTTAAAGAAAGCCTGTATTGGTTCTGTTGGATGCATTTCATGGCAAACAAATGGAAATTGGAAACTACATCTCTTCAGTCAAATATACATATTAAATCATTGCAAATGATGAATTTGTCTCCATTGTGTACAGTCTTTAAAACGGCCCCACGAGGAACATCAGCATGTGAATGACAGTCTTAAAGCTACATCCTCTGGAAAGTGGCCTCTACTTCTTACAGCCCCTTTTGGCTGTGGTCTTTTTAGGACTGGCCTTCTTCTTTCCTCGCTCTGCAAAACAGATCAAATTCAATTAACACACGGTAAACACATGCTATTAAGAACAATGTATGTAACCTATGAATCTAACTGGTCAAAGGTTTTGTGTATTAATAATAATAATAATATTCGTTTATTCTGACACAAGTTGACAGGGCTGCAGCTTGTTTACAAACATTTAAGTTCAGTTCCTAGCTGTTTTTGTTAAAAGTAATAACAACTCTGAACTGAAATCTTCTGCGACAGTCTAAATATTTAATCAACTCTAAGTAGTTTTTCTGTACGAGGTGCAGTATAAATTTAACAAAAGATAATTATCAACAAACATAAACATTAAGTTTTAGCCATTTGCCTGCCTCTTCCAATGACTAGTTTGTTGAACAATGCTAAACTGCCATCTTACATACTTAAGGTTTATTGGGTATAGATGGAACTTATGGTAGTACTTTTATAGATATCACTCATCGTGCTATATAAGAGCATTGATGAAGGACGAAACTAGTAACTCCGCCACTGCTCGTTTTCTGGCAGTGCCAGTCCCAAGCCTGGATAAAGGAGGAGGGCGATGCTAATGGTCTTTGTTACCACACAGCTAGTCGTTAAACCGAAAAACCAATCAACGAAACTAGCTGCCATCACCTATTACACAATTTCACTTAGTAACTAGGTGTCCCTTAGTAACTTAGTGTCCCTATAGTGGGAAATAAGATCCCTTCAGGGCTCCTTTTGTAGCCATAACACGCTATTTCATGTTACTACTATGTACACTTTTAGTTCTATTGCTGGTTCAAATAAAAGAATTTATTGGTTTTTAAGTCAGAATCCTAGCTACATAAATGCCCTATGGTGCAAAACAGTTACAATGAATTCTCAGCTCACTAGTAATAAACAAAACAATTACTGGATGCAGTTAAGTAAAAACAGCAATTTCAAAGCAGTTCCAGCTACAAAATGGCTTTCAACCTACTGGTCACTTTTCCTGCCTTTGGAGCATCCTTTTTCGTCACTTCTGTCTTCTCAGGCTTTGCTGTTCACAAACAAAATGTGCACTTCAATAAATCTCCAAACCATACAACTATATGAAACAATTATGAAACACATACACCATAATACAAATGTTATTAAGAAAAATGTTACAATCAATTTATTAATTAACCTCAGTCACATGCATGGCTGAAATGGAAATATTTCCACTTTTGCACAGATTTGAACTCCATTATGCAGTCGCACAGAAATGTTAATAATGAAAAGTAACAACTGTAATCGTCTTGAGATTTCTACAGCACCCAAAAAACCAGTCAAGGAAACCATCTAATTCACATGTGCTCAGTCAAAACAAAATCAATATGCAGGTGGTGTTAAATCTGATGTTGTTTGGGTCAGGCAGGCAGACATTACTAACAATATGACCGTATTTGTGCATTTTTACAGCTGAAGCCAATTGTTTGCATAAATTCTTTGACGTTTCAAGGATTTCGACGCAACATCAGCAAGCATGTCACTTCCAATTTCGTATAACCGATGGCTGATTATTGGCCCTCTGGATCTGCCAGTGGGCCTGACTCCATCAGCCTTGGCTCTTCATTTTCATCTTCTAGCTCCATGCCATACAATATCCCGTACACTTTTGTTTCATATTCATCATTATGTTTAATCTTTATTGTTTGCTTCTTTATTTTTACTGTTTTCCATAGCTTACCATAAGACAGTAATATAGCTAGAAAGCAATATAATAACAAATATGACTTTTATACCATATGACATATGACTCTTCTTCTTCTTCTTCTTCACGTTCTCTGCCCTCAGGCAAGTTCATATGTCCAACGACGCCATTTTTCTCTGTTCTCTGCTTCTCTTTTCAGTCCGCTGTATCCCTCCTCTGCCAACATCCAGTCCAGTAGCATTGTTCTTGGCCTACCTCTCATCTTTTTCCCCTCCATTCTTCCCTCAATGATGTCTCTTAGTAGGGTGTCGCTCCTTAAGATGTGTCCTATCCATTTCTTCTGCCGCCCCCGACATATGACTCACTGACTATATATCCTTCCTGACTTTTCTGGCACTGCCTTAAGCAATATACCACCTGTGACCTATTTTGAAGTACTGTCTCTTCTTAGTCATACTGTCCCTATATATCCTCTCCAGTGGACTTGATGACTACATCACTTGTCTCTTGCTCTGATGTTTTCTCCCACATTTGGTCAACTTGTCTTTTATAGCCTGTATCAGGTAATTTATGAATAACAGGCAATTTATGATCCGGCATAGCAGGCAAAACAGTTGTCAAGCAAATCATAAAGAATAGTAAAATTGCATTAAACCGATCAGCAACATGATGACTACGACAATTTCTACAGCGCCATAACACGGCCCATACCATTACAAGGGCGCTTTAACAAGTTCAACACCAAGTCAGAGATACGCTTTTTCGAAGTAATATGTCTTGAGCCGGGACTTGAATGACTTAGTATTGAAGGTGGAATGCCATTGCAGCACCTGGGTCCGGCCACGGAACAGGCACGATCAAGGGACTCAACTAATTTAATTCCTCCAACATATGTAATCAACACACCATAATCCTCTCTTCTAAAGTCAAGCCCGTCTCACAGACACACACAACTGCATTAAGATACCTTATTCATTAATCGACATACAAATCCTTTACCTGCAGAACCAGAAGACGCTGCATCACCAGTTGCATTCGCAGCCGGCGCTGCTGCCGCTTCGGTTGCCTTCTTAGCTCTAGCCATACTTTGTCTCCTGCACAATTCTGATTCAATCTTCTGATCTCTACATCCAAAAACAGAACAAAACACACATAAAATGTTTTAGCCATATTTCTTTCTTACCTTCTCCCACTTTTCTTGATGATAACCACATGGCAATTCAACTCTCCTATAAAACGCAAACAGCTACAGTGGCCATAGGCATATGCTCCAATTGGGTGGCAGCTATTTCTTTTTCTTCCTCTATTTTACAGTCTTACTTTATACGGGCCTAATAATCTTCATGTCATAGGGGGCCTTCTCCAGCTTGACTTGGGTTTGTTAGAGGTTTCCTTTTCAATCACTGCTCCAGTCTTTATATTTTAAATGTACATGCATTATTTTAGTAATCTAATGACTCACTTCTGTACAATTCTCCTCTGATGCTGTATATACTAATACTGGACTCATGGTATCAATAAATGGTCTGATTGATTGACTGATTGATTGATAGGGATTTACAGGGCTTTCCATTGCCTTCCCAAAGGCTGGGATTCAAAGCCCAATTTTAAGTCCATGTCATTGGTGTTGTCAGGGTAAAGCACTTCCTCCTTTTTACATTTTGGAGGCAATGGTAGAATTGCACCTGCAGTCAATCATGTATAAACAATATGCCTGGCTCAGACTACACAAGAAAATAGCACGTTAAGCTCCACACAGTGATTTTCCAATATAAAACAAAGTAATCAGAAATAAACAAATAAGGTAACACACGCTCAAAAAAAAGTTTTTACTGGTTGAAAGAATTTTCTAAATCAGGAAAGTTGTACACAATAGTATGTTTGACAAAATGTTTTTACATGTGACGATATACACTTCAGCAGACAAACTTCTGCCGACGTGTTGGAAAGATATTGCGACTACTGCCAGGTCGCTATTTTTTTAAATTTGTGTTTCACCCACATCCTTATCTTCTCCACATATTGTCGGTGTACCTTATCACTTCTCAATTGTTTATTTATTGAAGTGCAGCTTGCAGCGGTCTAAATTCTCTTGCAATCTGGGACAACCATATTGTTAATACGTGATTGGCCACAGGCATGTCACACTGTAATTCTACCAATACAAGGCAAATTCAGTAAGCAATGTGCCTGACGAATGTACGTTGGATGTTTAGGTTATTGGTACAGATTAAATAAAGAAATCAGTGTGAATAGTAAGATTTCACTTCTGGCGCATTGTCCCATCCAGCACTCAAGGTTGCTGAACAAGAAGCATCGAAAGCAGCCAGCTTAAAACCATTATTTAAGCAATATAAGGGACTGCTAAAAAGCAGTTTTTACCCATAGTGCGGCTAAGGGTAACGCGGTCTGGCTGTCATGGCGGGGACGGAAGGCGATAACGCTGTCGATAAATCGTTATCACAAAACCAGCGAATAAACCATAAAACCGCTTATTAGGATTACACACGGTATAATAACTCATAAAAGTAACATGTTTGCCACACTTTTCGCGCAATAAAACTATTCGATCTCAAAGGGATCGATGAAAAACCAGAATAAATTCATCGAACTCACTCTCTTGCCCGCCTTTTCACTCCACTTTGCTTATACCGTATTTCACGAAGTGACGCCACTCGCGCCTACTCCATCTACAACCTGACGCGATCACACCGGGTGTGATAAACATTTGCTTTATATATTTGAAGACAATGGTCTGAAGATAAAACAGACATAGATAACCTCATCATTATGTCTAACTCTAATCACAATCTAACCGTTCTAAATTAACGCAGTAGTCTGTGAAGACAAATCTGTCTCGTCTCGGTGCGACTGTCTGCTTTGCAAGACACTTGAGCCATAACGCGCCATTACCGTAACATGCCGAATTTCAGTTTCATACACCTTGAAACATGGCATTTTGGTCTTCCAGTCGAAGCAGCATCACTCCAGCCATGATCATCATGATCATGATCATCATCAACTACCATGGTCTCAGTGCCTGTAAGTGTCCGATACCTTCTTCACAATGTCTCTCCTATCTGTTAGCATTATATTAAAATGCCCAGAAGTGGCCTATGCTTTAGAGGACACAGGGTTGAGGAAAGCCTGCTGTCTTCTATGGATATCAAAAAGCAACTGATCTTTTTCATCACTTTATTATGAAGTTTTGCTCAAATTTTGTATATCTGTTTTCCTTGTCAGCCTTGTGCGGAACGAAGTATATTGCTGCCTTCGAATTTTCAGTTTCATGCAAAGGCAGAATTTACACAAAATTTCACTAGATGAAGCGCTTCTAGGGGCCTAGCTGGATTCATGTAATGTCTTGGAACTGTAATGGATTTGAACCCCAGATACATACATACAAGCCAAACAGAATAGCAGTCAGCCTCCATCACAAGCAGCTCTTCTAACTAACTGCAGTGACCACAATAATTTATTAAACTTCTTTAATACTTTAACAACTAGCTGCATTGGTTTCCCAGTCACTTTCAGTGCATGCTTGTCGTTAAAGTGGTAAACTCAATAAATATAACTAATGATTATATTATTATTGCCATCAGCATCATCATTGTATTTTGTCCCTGAAGTGTAGCACACCAATGAATAATTAAATTTAAATCCCAAGTCTTATAATCAGAGGTGTAGCCAGGACAAAATTTCAGAGGGGTTTTAAGTTTTCGGGGGAGGCGGTTGCCATTGAAAATGGTCGTATTTGACTACATGTTTAGTTTTTAATAACAGTAATGCATGGGGGGTCCGGTGGCGCGTTGGATATCATCTGGCGAAGAGAGCGAGAGGTACCGAGTTCGAGCCCCGTAGGGCGGATTTGCTTTGTAGGCTGCTATTAGCGCCGTGTATTACAGGCTGTCTGTTCTGTTAGTAGTTAACTAGTTAAGATTGTTTCAATTGCATAACATGTAAATGTACAGCGCAGTGCGTTTGTCAGGCGCTTGATTAAAGAAAAGATTATTATTATTATTATTATTATTTCTTTTTTTGGGAGGTTTGAACCCGTACAAAGTGTATATACACTTTGGAACCCGTAAAACCACCCCCTAAATACGCCCATGGAAACAGCTAAAGCTAATATGAAACTAAAATTATATACATCATTATAGAAATAATAAATATATTATTTTATATATGTTATATTTATTATATAACTAACATCACTATTGGTCATAAGAAAAGAAAATCAAAATGGCCAGGAACTGGGAACACCAATGAAGCAAATCACACAACACACATTCATGTGGTACTTTGTTGTTTTTTTTCAGAACTGAACAATTTCAGCTATATTTAAATTTACACATAAAATGACTTGGAGAACCAAAGCAAATGATTGAGAAGCAAACACAATGGACAAAGCAGCACCTAGCCTACATTTACGCTTGTACATCCAACACCATTCTCCATTCCCAAACATTTACTGTCAATTCCTAGGCTAAATTTGTCAATTCACCACAAGGCAAAAATGTCAACAGTCAATAAAAAGTAAAACCTGGGTACATTCATAAAGAAAACTGGTGACAATTCAACACAGCGAGCAAGGGGAAGAAAAGGAACAAGGAGAAAAGGCAGCAGAGTAGGATGAAGATGGGAGAAAACAAAGAGGCATAGGAGCACGAAGAAGAAAAGATAAGTGCATTAGGGAGATCTGAGCAAATGAGGAAAAACACAGAAATGAAGGAAGCAGATAAGCTGGATGAAAAAGACGATGGCAATAGTTGGATGTAAGAGGAAGACCATCAAGAAATGTACTTTAAAAAATCTGCACCTAAAGTTAATGAGTCAATTTTCGGGAAACACTTTGTTCGATATTTCAGATATGTTATGAAACATGCAGCTATAACTACTACCATGTTTTGCAGAGTGGAGTCTGCTGAAAAATGCACAATGGCTCCTACCCAAACCCTATCATTATTTACTTCAGACAGACTATCACACATCATATTACAACAGTGGCTAAAGCAAAGATGATGACAATTAAGATATTATAATATTGTATTATTAATGAAGCCTGCATTAATTAAACGACTGCACACTTGGCGAAAGAAAAGTTTATATGTTGACTAGTTACACAGGCCACAATACTCATAAGGCTGAGAAACATTCATCATTTATATAGCACCAACTTACTTGACTGTTGCAGGAAAATGATTTCATGTGTACACCTAATGTTATCTGAAGACCTCACAAGCCAAATCATGGCAAACAGTTTAGTTTGATAATACAACAATCTAAAATCTCACATTTTGTTCAAAAACACAAAATCAATTACTCCACGACATTCCAAATCTTGAAAATTATTCAAAACCACTGTTACCAGAGTGCAGAGAACAACTGTTTTAACTATAATTCACAATTAATGGTTCATGAACAAACTACGAAAATCTGTGACTTGTAAAGCAGTTTACGTAAAACAGATCATTAATTTTAATGGCCAGCATTTTGCAGTATTGGAGAGAATAAACCAGTTATATATTCTAAACATTCCATGTAACCAGTTTAAGATCCATTCTCATCCACTTAATTCAAACTCACTGCTAATAACTACAACCAAGCAGATGAAAGTACCTGAATAAAGAAACAAAACACTCAAAGTGACCAACATTTGCATACATTTTATGAAGAACTTAAAAGGAGCTACATAAAGTCTGATACATAAATGCACACATAAATGCAACAATGAAAGGCGTGCAGCCAGAAGCAGGCGTGTTTAACATGACTAGCATAATGTAGTGTGGCCAAGTCGGAAGCATTTGAAATAGGACTTCTCAACAGCTAATCGATCATAATATGACTGAGCCACTAAAGTGTGAAAGTCATTCAAAAGATGTGTCCTTACACATATATTTCCACTCTCATTTGCATGGATCTTATTGGTGAAAATACACATGTACAGGATTTCAAACCTTCAACCTCTCCCACCAAAATAGAGTATGCCAGTGTCTTAACCACACACATTGCAAGTTTAAGACAACGTTTTGCATCAGTGGTGGTGGAAACATGATAAGTGACACGAAGAGAACTGAAATTAGGAGTAGGCTGTTAATAACAACTTTGACAACAGCAAAACAAAACAACTAAAGCACTGATTGGCACAAAGAAAACTAGAATGACAACATTAATAAGTATGCAGAAGCAGGGAGACTTCTGTGTAAATGTAGAGCACAAAACTAAAATTTCTTTTGGAACAATTTGCTGAATCTAAATCTTAGCCTATTAAACCAATGAACACAACAACCATTGGACATCAGTGCACATGCTAAACTGGACTTGAAATACCATTTACGACAACAATCAGAACAACTAAAACACAGAATGAGGCTAACATTTTCTTGTTGCAAACATTTTGCTTGCAGTCAACTTCAGAATATTTGAAGTCAGAAAAGGCAAAGATGCAGTGGAAACTTAACTATGACTATGAAACACTTTCTACTGGAAAATCCCCATCGATGAAAGTTTGAGATCTATTACACCTCACAACCTATTACTAACAACCAGTGGCGTAACGAAGGGTTTCAGCGCCCGGGGGCAAGGGTTGATGACTGCGCCCCCTTTTAATCTTTTTGTTGACTTTTAATCGTTACTTTCATAGTACTGTGCACCACTGAAAGCTAATTTTGCGCCCCTCTGGTGCTGCGCCCGGGGGCGGCTGCCCCCCTCTGCTCCCCCTTCGTTATGCCACTGCTAACAACACTCTAAATTGCTAATTAGAAAACTTGCTTAACTGCTTAATTTGAAGCTAACTATTTTTTAAGGGTTTGCAGGGCTGGCATCAAACTTTTTAAACAAGCATTCCCACACTTTTTGCACAATTCACAGAGTCTGACACGAATAAAAATTAATTATTAGAACAGTGTTGAAAGTCATCAACCAAGTTTCAAAAATACAGTTCTTAAGAAGACAAAGTGACATTTTGTGTGATGTAATCTAACATTTATATAGCACCAACCAATTGTTTTACAGAAGTCCTGTCACTTTAAACAATGACAGCTTGTTATTAAAACAAAGCTACAATCAGCAGTGCATAACAATGCAATACGACAAGAGTCAGATGCAGATGAGAAACGCAGGGTCATGGTCACACGGAAAATTAAGAAACATTTTTGTTCACTGGCGTTAAAGCATTTACACTAACTGTGTGGAGCTCAAAGCACCATCAGGTTTGACTCCACAAATAGCTATGATGAGTAATTAAAAATTGATCATCCACAAGATATGTCATGAGTTGGACACTTTCATGCATGTTTCACATGTTATATCAGTTCACAATTGAGGAGCATGTTTAAACAGACAGACAACACAATATTATGTCAGTTTACAATCGAGTTGACAACAGTGTTTACAGTTGTAAGGAAATGTTACAGACAAGACAATTTACAATAAAATGGATAGTTTACAGTTGTAAAGAAATGTTACAGCCAAGACAATTTACAATAAAATGGACAGTTTACAGTTGTAAAGAAATGTTACAGCCAAGACAATTTACAATAAAATGGACAGTTTACAGTTGTAAGTAAATGCTACAATGAAAATATAAGTTTAAACGTGAACAGAGTTAAAATTGCAAAAAGCGAATACATTATTGAAAGGCCAATTTAGACAGGAAAAAATTTCAATTTAAAGTCAGTTTTGCATGAAAACTGAGGTCACCACAGAAGGATTATCCTATGTTCTGAGTAAAAATGACTGCACCCTTACAACATGCACAACGTCAATGAAAACATAAGTTGCCAATTTCTAAACAAACAAAAGAAACAACAAACTTCCCAGAATTAATATATGCAGCAATAGATCATATACAGATATATAGTATATACAGATAGATATTACATCTATTTATACACAGATATATGTATATATCCAGAAACTGAAAGCATGCTAAATGCAGAAAACAAAACAAGAAAATGCTCAAAACTAGAATAGATATACAACATTGTGGATTGTGGTCACAATGTTTCCTAGCCATGTATTTTATCAACCATTTTCCAGGTTACTAAAGACTCAATTCCTAAATAAAAGAATAGCCAAGACAACTATTCAAATGTATTTAAAACTACAAGTCAAGTTTGTTAGATGTTTAAATGCATCTATTTTATTAAATGCATCTAAAGTACACAAATGCAAAAGGGAGGTTTACAAGCTCAAATGTTTGGAAATGACCTTTTAAACATTATTTCTTAAACAATTTTAAATTAAATTTTCAATAATATATGCACAATAATGGCAGATAACATCAGTAGCTAGAAAATCCAGTAAAGCAAAAGCAAAATAAAATATATGGCAGGTGTACTTAAGTAACTGAATTTTATATATCACATGCCATTATACATCAACTATTTGCTGCATCTAACTTAATAATGACTCATATGATGTCGCAGCCTTCTAAATTCTAATGTACCATGGATTCAACTAAATTTCTCTTTCTCTACCAAACAACATGTACAACAGTATACCAACTTCACAACTATTCATTAGTGACACAAACAAGTGATGAAACCGCATGAACATGCATTACAAACTGCATATGCATAACAGCTTTAACATGCAATACGAATTACTCAGATAACTCGCACTACATCCACAAACAATTTACGACAACCATGAAGACACATTTCATGAGCACGAGTCCAAACGCGTTCAAACATTTAATCCCAACCGATTATAATCAAACACCGACTTTTAAATTACAGATCTATTTGTGACAATCGTATTTGGCTTGGCGTCTTAGTACCACAGAGGGTATCAAACCCTGGCGCTCCTGAATCCTCAGAGGTGCGCTACCACTTCTTCTTGTGCTCGTCCATGCTGTACCCGCCCGGGCCAAGAGCAACGACAAGCAGAAGGCCACCGACGACGGAAAGCGTCTGGAAGAAGTCGTACTTGAGGAAGTCGCGGAGGTTGCTATCGCCAGGGACGTTCCACCAGGCGTTAAAATAGAGGTTCATGCCTGTGAGGAACGTGACGAGGATTAGCGACGCCAGCTTTGTCTTGTAACCGATAGCGATTAGGACGACAAGGGCTGTACCGGCGATGTTCACGACGATCGTGAAAAAGGACAGATCGAACCGGATCAGGGTAAGGAACATAAGGACAAGGAGGATACGACCGCTCAGCTGCATGTAGGTCCGCTGGTTGTTGTTGCCCATCGACGGAAGACCGGCAAACAGGCTGCGGCCCTCGGCTTTGAAATCGGCCAAGAGAAGGATGAGACCTCCGATCAGCGCCAGATTCCTGCAGCACACATATATTTGAACAAGATTAACTAGTGGCAAAGGGTAACATATTATAAGTAGGTATGTTCTTTATCAAAGCAGTTGCAGAAGAGCTGCAGTCGGTGATCAGACATAGTAAGATAAATGCAAACGCAATGGGAGTACAGCATTCTTCCTATAAATGCTTCCCTAATATTATTGGCAGTAAGAGTTGAGACACTGTCATGAGACCGTGGGCGTAGGTAGTTGATTTCCTTGTTGGGAGCAACTTATGTAAAACATGCCCTGGTTTTTTGCCCAATATCAGCCTGCCGGCAGAGCTGGTCAAAGGCTGGGCTGTCAGTGGGTAGATATCCACTATCAAATGACAAGGAAACAATTGATGCTGAAGGGCAAGAACAGTCAGAGCAGTCCTGCAAGAGGTCGCTTCTCAACTTCCCAACTTGCACTCATCCTCATTGATCTCAGAAGGATGGCAGCCTGAGTTGGTCCAGAAGGCAATTCCATGAATAGTCACGCATTCAGGTATTAAACAGGCTTGACTTTTCTTACTGTGAACTTCCCTTTCACTGCCAGCATTGTAGCCAGGCTGCCAGCATCAGGTGCTGCAGATGATTAATGTAAGATATTTTTATTGTCTTGTCTTGAGCCAGCTGTGCTCTGACAGTTGGCTGCACCAAGAACATGATGCTTCTATACCATAATTTAATCATACCATAAATTAATCAAACCATATTTTAATCAAACTATAATTTAATCATGTACCATAATTTAAGCAGACTCACAAATCTCAGCCTTCATGATCAAGCACTTACACTGGCTTCCACTCATTGCCCGTATTCAGTTTAAAGTTCTTTTCCTTATTTCCAGAGCATTTTGGGTCAGGGTACACGCTATCTTTGTGATCTTATCAGTCGTGCTCTTTCGGCTGGCTCTGGTCGCCCTCTCCATTCATTAGACCGACATGACCTCTTGGTGCCTCGGACTTGGACTGCCCGACAGTGCATTGGATAACATCTGGCACAGAGAGCGAGAGGTACCGAGTTCGAGCCCCCGTTGGGCGGACATGCTTTGTAGGCTGCTATTAGCGCCGTGTATTGCAAGCTGTCTGTTCTGTTAGTAGTTAAGATTTAAATTGCATAACATGTAAATGTACAGCGCAGTGCGTTTGTCAGGCGCTTATTAAAGAAAAGATATTATTATTATTATTATTATTATACCGCTTTTATGCGTCTGTTGGCCCTTTACTCTGGAATGATCTTCCCTCTACGACTCGCTCTATGATCTTAACTGGGGGTACTTCTGTCTCTGCCAGTACTCGTACGATTTTTCTTTTCTCATGGGACTTTTCACACTGGAAGTGTCTCTGATTAGGTCGTACTGTGAGAGGCGCTTTAGAAATCCGTAAATACAATATATCCATAAATACAATCCAATACTATATTGAGCTGGTAATGATTCTGAAAAGTTTACCTCATGAGGAACCGAACATCCCATAAAATGTCATATGCCACCGTCTGTAACAAAACAAACAAGGTACTGCATAAAAAAATTGTTGAATGCCCCTACAACATCTACAGGGAACAGAAGAGCTGATTGAAGCACAGAGTAAATGTGCTCACGTCTCAGAATTTGTTTATAGCTTCTCAAGTCTATAGTTGAATCAAATTTGTTCTGCAACAAAATGTGAAGTGAATTACAGTATTTAAGTCAACTGGACAAAAGAATATATGTGTAACAGGCAGAGGACATATTGCAAGTGAACAAAACTGCTTTTTGATAGTAAGTATTGTAATTGAACATTTATATAGTGCCACTCAAAAATTTAGGATGCTACATACTTCTTAACAATATTTATTAATCACCTGTACACCAAAGTGTGTTCAGAAAATTGTATATTCTTTATTAACCAATTTTGGTTAATAAAGAATATACTTAATTATTTACTTAAAACAAATCAAAGGACTTAAATACTTTATCAAGGTTTATGCTTATTGTTTCCTTGCTAATCTAATGAACCCTGCTAATTAGGTAAACAATAAATTGAGTTCATTTAGGACAGCAAACAATTTTGGGCAAATTCAGCACAGGATGGCACAGAACTCTACTTCTGGGAGTGTTCCAGCATTACACAATGGTTAGCAACCATTATGCAAACTATTCAGACCATGCACAAGATGTTGTCCCACGTGTGAAAACGTCAATATGTGTTACAAACATACAAAATCAACATGATTGCAAAAGTTAACGATTATTACAATCACAATCTCAATTCAATTTGAATTCAATTTTATTTCCTGAACCAACATAATACAATCATGACAGTTAATGTAGAGATTTGCATTAATATTGGTTGCCAAGGGACTCAGAAGGGATGATGAATCCCGCTAATAGGGTCACCTGGTAATTGAGAATAACATAATGTCACAATGGCGGATGACAGCCAGTTCATATAGTTACATGAATGCTTTGATATTCAGGAAATTGCTTAATTAATAGAAGAGTAGTAACATAACTTAACTCAAACTTAACTAAACACACCCAATAAAAGACATGTATTCAAGTAATTTGTTGAACCAGATAAAGGCATAGTTTCTTCTTGAAGATTAAGATTATTACAATCACAATCTCATGAAAATTTGATCACATGACAAGGACATAAAGCAACCATAGCTAACTGAATAGATGACCAACCTGTAGTGCAACAATTGCAAGCAGAACAGCGCATGCGATGTTGACTTGACGTCGTATGAGGACAAGCACACAGCTGGTAAGCTGGCCAATCATGTTGACGACGACGAAGAGCGTGGCAAGGTACCATCCACATCCCCATGTTGCATTCATGTAGTCTCTCTGTGGTGCCCACTGGAACCACATCCTGATTCCGTCCTCCATGAACGTGCTGATGATGAAGAGCCGAGCCACGTGTGGTAGAATGTGCTTGCCATGACGCAACACCTACAGTAAGAAAGCAATTGCCATGATTTAACACGCATGGCCTTTTTCATAATTTCAACACCTGCAAGTAAGGATGTAATTGCACAGCTACAATTCCTGAAAACATTTTGACCGTCATAGCATAACACCTTGGCAAATAAGAAAGTGATTGACAAAATATAACATCTGTTACGTAAGAATGTCATTGCCATAACAGAAAAACTGGATACATGACTTTGCTTGAGATTAATTTTAAGTTTTTTTAACCTGAAATAAGGAACAGTCGAATACGACAAATGATGCATATTCTTGGCCATGCTCTTAAATTTTATGCATTCTCTACTAATATACAATGCTGCTGAGGATGGAAGACTTCTAATGAAAATCTCAGGTGTAACCCACTGTGGAATTATGTGAGTTGCAAAGTGTCTTGTTGTATACATCACTGAGTTTATTATTCTATTACCAATCCTTTTATACCTGTATGACATTCTGGCCACACTGTTTATAAATATCTGTACATTGGTAATAAAATGCTGCACACCTTCACACGCTACTGATAAACTCACAGAAGAAAACTGCAGATACATCATAAACCATTATAAAAAAACCGTAAAACAACAAAAAAACAAGATAATTACACCATGGTATAAATCATCACATCTAAGAGAAATATCCAATACACTGAATTACACTGGCCCTATACATTTCTATACAATTAGTAATGAAATTATCTGATATTGCATTGTAGTGTTTGCTTGACATGTTCCAATGATTTTAAAACATGAGAAGCAGTGTAATGCAAATTCATCTCAAAACTTCACGTCATAAATATGTGTTACATTATGTGTCAAGTGGCAACATAAGACAACCTAAATTTGATACAACACCTAATCCGTTGCTTCATGTAGAAAGCTGTGACAGGAAACAATTTTTAATTTTAGGCTTTCTTATTTGTGCTGGTATTCTCTGGTCATCTATACTTCAGAACAAACCACCACTGATAGTTTCTTCAAAAGGTAAAACATATGCCTCTATAGCATACAGCAGTCAGTCCTGTAACACGTTGCACACAACTATGGATCACACTATCACTATCTTTTACAATGAAAAGGTTAGAAAATGTTTCATTGATTTCCCGACATCAGTTAAGTGTAACTTAATACCACGAACATCTGCTGCTCTTAGTGACATGTTGAAACACTAAATGTCAGACCAGAAGAACTTTACTCAGCCACAAGCAAATCATAAGGCAAAGTGACTACCGTACTTTATTTATTGCATACCACAATCGACAACCGTCTGCTTAACTACACTCCCACGGCTGCTGTGCAAACGTGGCATTCCCACAACAGGACAGCCTCTCGATGGTATGCAAGATTTCCAAATTTCCAGTACTATTGAAGCTGCTGCAGTCAACTCTGGATGCAGTAGTGATCCATCAACAATTTGCCATTTAAAACAAGTACTGTGCAAACACCTAACTACACAAGAACTTCTGTGAAGGCTTGATTTCTATTCCTGAGGTTGTTTAAACAAGTAAAAAATATACATAAAATTAGTTGATTTGCCAATTTTGAGTTATTCTTTTGGAAAAGCAATCAGTGAATCAATCAATCAATCAAACAGCCAGTCAATAAATAAATCTGTCTGTTTGTCAGTGAACCAATCAACCAGTCAACCAACCAAGCAGCAACCTATTATTAGATATTGGCTGTTTGCCTGACTGAATGCAATTAAGCAATCAATCAATCTATTATTCAACCAATCACTCAAACACTCACTTAGTGGATCAATCAATCGATCACTGATCAATCCATTGATCCATTTATTTCAGCACATACACATGTCAACCTCACACACAAGAGAGTAAATTTGTAACCACAGCGTGGTTAGCAATTGGCATAATAAAGGATATAGGCCTACTTAACTACTTACTTACTGTTAGCCACACAAGGTCTTTGAGACACATAATTACCAAAGAAATGACAACCACTTTATCAGCATTGCCACATGATACAAATAACTTCAAGTCATGGCCATATTTAGTTTCAGAAAAAAATTTTATATGCTTTTACATGCAAAATACAAGAAAAATGGACTTTTGCGACGATTTTGAATTGAAAACCTCCCCGAAATCTTAAACCCCCCCTCCGAAAAAATTTTCTGGCTATGCCCATGCTTCAAGTCTCCTTGGTACTGCCAAGGTGTGGCAGAGAAATCACTATTGTCATTAGTTCTTATGCTAAATATTTGGGGTCAGCCCGAATCCCCGAAACCCGAATCCCCGAAAACAGACAAAAGCCCGATTTCCCGAAACATTTTTCTAGAAAGCGGGCGAGCTCTTCAGAGTTAAATTTCATTCGAGTCGGACTTAGAAAATCAATTTCGGGGATTCGGCCGAAATGAGTTTCGGGGATTCGGGTTTCGGGGATTCGGCCCGCACCCAAATATTTCATACAACTATTTAATGACAAAGCATCAGTAATGCTAAGCAACAGAGCAATATCGAATTGCTCTGAATCCACATTGAGTAACTTCTCAGAAATTCCATGAAGGTGGTTCATTCATTTAAGCCAAAGTGTCAGGTAAACCGGTGATTGTCTTCATCCCACTACACCTAAATGCACAAGCTGTAAGAGACAGGGTCAGTCCCTAGTGGTGAAGACAGCTGCCTTGCTAAAAATAAATTGATAAGATGGGCGAATTATATTTCGTGCTCAAATACCTAACATAATGCTTCCATTCAGAGACAAAACATTAGTGCAAACGCCTTACCAATTACCTCATAACTGTTTTTATGTTCAAAGCAGCATTTGAAAGCTCCTTTATGTGCCTCTACCAAGCGCTGCGAACCGGCACTGGTGCAGGCCGAATCCCCGAAACGAATTTCGGCCAGATCCCCGAAATTGATTTTCTAAGTCCGACTCGAATGAATATAATTAACAAATACACATTTGAATAGGCAGTTATATGATATACGTCAAGGCCACGCTAGGTCTTTGTCAAGTTTACAATTTAACTTTGAATAGCTCGGCCGGGGATTCGGGCTGACCCCACCGGCACTCACGACGCCAGTAAACTCACGCACTATATCCTTCAGCCCTGAGCCCCTGATACTATAAGCTTGCCGGTGAGTGTTATTGCATAATGAGGAATTGTGGGATGGGGGGCATATAAGTAAAACTCGTAGTCAAAACATTGGGGACATACTGATACACGTCACACTAACTAGGCCTATAGTAAACACGACTACATTCTACAGCAAAAGCAACAATATACAGCGTTTTACCCGATCTGCCACATCCTCGGCACTGTTGAGAAATTGCTCTTTCTGAATCATGGCACGCCCTAATTTTAACTAGAATTATTAATAATTAATTACTTAAAACATAACAAACTCAATTATTACACTAACGTGTTCATCGCCGGAAATACGCTGATTTTCATCGGTAGTAGACTGCGACCTGCCTACCGTTGTAGCTGGTCTGATTTCTTTAGCCCTATTACTCCTAGTCGTCATCGTCGCGCAAAATTCAAATCTTTACTAAATTGTCGTTTAAAGTGATGTCCGAGTTTAGTTTTAGACGCCTTTAAATGGTTTCCACCAAGATAATAGCCACCCTCTCATTGAAAATCTGTCAGACGAGTGTAACTTGATCGGCCCACGTTCACTCTTACACGTAGGCCAAAATATTATGACTCAAGCAGCTGCTGCTAAGTCAACATCCAAAACCGGCGTTTTCTGTTCATGTACCTCTGTTTTGATGTTATGTCGTTGAGTTAGTATTGACATGATTACGTGGCACACGCATCCATCAGCTGCACTGGACAGTCAGTGTGGGCTATATATCAATCCAGCAATAAGTAGTGAGGTCCACACCATGCTTACTTATTATTTACAATCTCTGCTCTGAACTTCGTGGTTTTGTGCATGCATTGTTCAATTATTTCCATCTATATACACACCTACAACAGTGAAGCCTGATAAAGATAATTCACTCTATTCTCTTTAGCTGCGGCCTCCCATTCTTCCCATTCCTTATGCACAGTGCTGCTTCCCTTTACTCTCCTTCGTGATCCTTTCCTCCATTTGGGCCGTACTTGTAAAATATCAAAATGGTCTTCTACTTGCTCTTATAATTACAGCTTTTCTTGGAAACCAGTCTTCCTGTGACAACAATCTAAAGCTGGAATTAAAATAACAAGCTGTGCTGGGCGCCTTGCATGACGGCCATACAGTTAAATTCGACTGTAATGTTGAGATGGTCAACTGCATCCTCTCCAGCACGTTACAACTCAAAAATCAAAGCAGTCTAAGTTAGTCACAGAAGTAGTGATAGTAACATTGGTGGCAGTAGTAGTAGAAGTGTTAATAATCGTAATGGTAATATATAGATTATAGACACAGTGCTCATGAATAACCTGGTGCGACGCGCTTGGCTTTCAAGTGGCGCTCTAGAAATTCAGAGCTTACAATTACAATATTGGTATTAACAATGATACTAATAATACATTAATTGTAATCAATCATTTTAAAGTTTTAATTACACAATAATATAAAACTTTAAAATTAATGATTTTAAAGTTCTTTACTATCGTTGTTTGTTGTTATGCAAAGAAGCATTTCCTAGTGATACAATGTGACTATGTTACACAGAAGAATGACTCAAAAAGTTTTGATGTCTGAAAGTGCCACACACAGGGACAAAATCATTGACATCCACAACATAAACTATCGCAGACGAAATGCATGAAAACAGCTATTGGCATTCCATCAAATCAAACTTTGTAATTAACATTCCCTACAATGTTTAGATTGAGGGAACACCAGTGGTATTATTCCTCCGCAAGATGATGCAAAACAAAAACATGGATAGCAAATGTGCACAATGAAAACTGGATCTGCAGAACTACCAAGGCACTTTTCATAGCAGAATACTACTAATAGCATTGTTTATATTTACAAAGTGCAGTGGCAAATTACAAGCACCAGTCCATGGCACTGAGCAATTGTGAACTAAAGACTAATACAAGACTCAACTCTACCATGTTGCACATGCTGCGTTCAACATAACAGCAATGTTGCAGCAGTTTGAATTGATCTTCCGCTAAACCTCTTCCAAAACATACTGGAGCGTGTTTGAAAATATCTCTCAAGACATACTGTGTACATATCCAGTAACTATAGTTTCTTTCCTAATCCAGTACAATCTGTATGGATTTCTTTAAGACGGCCAATGACTTTCTTGAGCGTTCTATGTGTTCATGAAAGACAGAACAATATTGTTCAATGAACGACTTTCGGTAACTGGACAGCTGCAGCTTCTGTCGAAGTCTGATTGATGTTTTAGTGATGGTTAGCAAGTCAACTGGACAAAAACATCTGGAACAAACAATAAACAATTTAATGCAACTCCATTCTATAATAATCTTATTGTTAGCACCTTAGAGGTACAATCTGCATTGCGGTTCAACATGGTGATTTTAATTCAATTCATAGCTATCCTTCCCCAGACAACATTTTTATTTTTCAAAGGCTTCTGCTTCTCTGTCTCTGTCTGTCTCTTGCAATTTTAATTCACAGGGTCAACAAAATTCACCAAAAGTCTTCTTTCCCAATTCACTCCTATCTATCTATCTATCTATCTATGTAATTTATATAGCACTCCTTCAAGTTAACTACTCAGAGGTGCTCTCAACCCAGGCCTGGCCAAAGAGAAGAGTCTTAAGTAGTTTGTAAAAAGAGCCAGACAGGTCTCACAGGAGAGAATGCAGGTAATAGTGCTGCCACTATTCCAAATGGAAGGACCAACGATCGAGAAAGTCCTGCGCTGTCTAATGGCAGTGCGAGCATACATGTGGAAACAAAAACTCCTCCTGTGAGGTTGTCATAATGATACCCCTAGGGACTTGGTATTATGACATATAAACATCAATCACAACTGTAACTTTCCAGAATGCACAGCTTGGGAACAGGCTGCGAATTTGACAGAGTTATCAAAATTCAAGCTTCGAATATACATGTATAGTAGTAGTAAAAGGCCAACACACATCACAACTATGACCACACTCTTTTTAAGTAACAAGGTGCAGTGCAGGTGTATTTGACAATTTATTTCAAAGAACATATTAAAACTCACTCCTTGTCCATGGCAGATTCAGGTGTGAAGCCAAAGTCTTCTGGTTGAAAAACGTTCTCACTAAGTCGATGTGAAGTATGTCCAAGAAACAGCGAATTCAGAGAGGCAATCATCTGGGATGCAGTCATCTGCAGATGATGGCAATCATTTGCAACTGCGTAAATCAACCCCAGTGCAAATTGCTCGCTAGGTTCAACAACAGAATCTAAACATTTAAACAAGAAAAATTTATCAACCACTTATCAAACAAACACACTTTAACACAGGTATAAGTTGTTACAAAGTTAACAGGAATATTATGGCAGAAATTCTTCAGTGCAACAGTTGTAGACTTGTGGAATGGTTTGGATGATAGTACTCAAGTGGATGCGGTCCCGGCTTTTAAGAGGAAGAGCTCTACGAAAATTGGGCATTCCAAGTTAATTTGCAGTGGTTCTAACACAGACTACATGTCATCTGAACCACTTAAAACCCTTGTTATGTTATGATATGCAGCAGTTTTTTGTAATAAATAATCTATGTTATCATGAACCAAAGCAGTTCCATATACATGCAAAGCTTAGCTCCAAGTGTTACATATGAAGTGAAAGCCTTACAAGATGGTCCATTTGGTGGCATATTTAGTACACCATACACGTTGCAGTGGTTTCCTAGTTTCATAAATCTAAAGACCATGGGCAAGCTGTTTTTGAATATGTGCTTTTTTAATGTGTTCTTGTGTCCCCAATAGTGTAATTTGGTACCAGCGTTTGCAGAGTAGACAACAAGTCATGTGCTGCATCTACCTAACATCCACCAGTGTTGTGCACGAGACCAAAATTTCAAGACCAAGACCGAGACCAAGACCGCGGGGTCCAAGACCAAGACCGAGACCAAGACCGCGTGGTTCAAGACCAAGACCGAGACCAAGACCGCGGGGTCCAAGACCAAGACCGAGACCAAGACCGCGTGGTCCAAGACCGAGACCGAGACCAAGACCGAATCATCCAGGACCAAGATCTAAGCCTCAAGACCATAAACGCAATTCTCAGTTGTAGTGTTACATATTCCCAATATTCAGATCAGATACTTATTATATTTATAGTTATGGTTTTTGTCCCCAAGTCTTCGAGGTCTCATGAAGAGCACACTATAGCTAAAGACACTCTCAGTAGGTGCAGGTGTTGCGGAATACAAAAAACTTTGCTAGTAGAGAAAAATTCCCCACCAAATACCTGATCTGCATCGTTTACCCGGCTACTGATTTTGCCTCGAGAAACTGCAGCAGTGTACGCTAAACTAGTCGTCACTAAAGCACCAGAGGTCATGGTTAACTGTGCCTCAACGTTTTCTTGTCGCTTCTGTCCTATAATATTATAGGCGGATCGTCGCATGAATTCGAAGCTATCTGAAAAGTCCCTGAATAACCGAAAATATCGACAACATTTAACAAATAATCCACTCTAGTTCCCACCAAAGACCAAACCAAAGGCGCAAGACCAAGACCAAAGGCGAATGACCGAGACCAGACGCCCAAGACCAAGACCACACCTTTAAGACCAAGACCAAGACCAAGACTGCACCTTTAAAGACCAAGACCGAGACCAAGACCGGCACATTCGAGACCGAGACCAAGACCAAGACCGCATTTTTTCGGTCTCGAGACGGTCTCGAGACCAAGACCGCGGTCTCGAGACCACATCACTGACATCCACGATCATGGTATTAGTACAATTGTTGGCTCAATGATATAACACAGGGAAATGAGTGCCTCCTATTCTGTAAATACTTCTACAGGTTATTGGAGGCTTTGCTACACTACTTGCTGTACTTTCAAAGCACAAAGTGAAAGGTCCAATTACCTGCGCTTTCTTCTTTAAGTGGACATGTTGCCCTCACGACCTGTGGAATCTCCAGAGCTGCTGTTACTTCTGCCGTCAGATCCCAGACTGTGTCGCCTCTGACGGTGTCAGGTGGTCTTCCTGTTGTCAGTAACGGACAAATTATGTTGGAGGTTCCAAGAAGGGAACGTAAACGCTCTGCACTGACTGCGGCCACAAAGCTCCAGATGAGAGTATTTTTGGAGAGATGGTCTTTCATTTCCTCGGCAACTAGACTCAGCTGTGATGGGAGACAAGTGAGGAAGATGATGTTGGCAGCTGCTGCAACTTCAGCATTGTTCTGGCCACAGTGAACGCCTCTCTTCTCCAAATCAGCTGCAACATAAAACAAAGGCATTCATGGAGGAACTTTCGCCTGCTTCTCAACACATGAAGAATAATATTTAATCATCCATATAATATTACATGTATGAAGTAAAATAGATTAAGTAAAGGTTTGCACACAAAGGATGCATTCATTTCCTCTTCCTAGGCTCTTGCGACAACAAAGATAATTCACAAGTCTTGGACATGGGGCTCTTGCCACCAGTGGCGTCTAACCCCTCTCCCCACCACGAATGGGAGAATAAACCTGCACTCTGGCCGATTGTATTAATTTTTGTATTGCATGCCATTATATTATCAGAAATCAACAACAACAACTCAGTTTATGTACAAAACGTTAAACCCTCACCCACTTCTGGCAACCATGGGAGATCGTTCTCCCAACCCCCAACACCATTGGTAGACGCCACTGCTTGCAACACAGGAATTGCTGTTAACTTCCCAGCTTGTGCCAGGTTCAAATAACACTATTTGGTGATGAAGGCACGTACACATAAACTGTTAGCTCAGGAAGTCCCGCCAGAAGGCTCAGACCCATAAGCATTAGATCATAAACCAAGCACACTAAACAAACAGACATTACTGCATATTTTTCCCAGTGACTGATATTATCATTAAGTTAAGAGAATAGTTTTCTCAGTCTAGTAATTCATAATTACCTTAATACCTATTCCTAACAATTTGTTATTTTAAGCACAGTTAGATCGAAGGTGAAAAGTGAGAAATGCTTAAAAGTCAACTTGATGGACAAAGCTTGTTTCATTAAACTATGTGCAAACTACACCTCCGCAAGTTTTTTAACTTCAAAATTTGACTAACACTTTAACGGTGATGAGCGTGTACTAAAATGCATGAAAACTAATCCCTCTCATCATTAAAGGGTTAAACTGTAGGGATTTAACTACCCTTTCATTGAAAGATATTGAATCAAGGTTTTTATGGCTGCTCTTCAGATGTTGTTTAGTACATGTACAACTAATACTGGGAAAATTATCACATTCCAAGTTTAAAGATGATAAAATTGTTGATGCAGGGATGTAATAGTGAGCAATAAAAAAACAATTTTGCTCATAAACAGTTCTAAAGTCACTAGATTCCAGGCTTAAAACTATCAGCAATAAATTACATAAAATTATAATTATATAAATGTGCAATTCCTTACAAAGAGTTTCGGGTCGTCGTGTAGAAATGTGTAGTTCAGCTGGTTCAACTTCCCCAAAAGACAACAGAGTTTGAACCAACTGAGAGCCAAGTCGACCACAACCAATGACCCCAACACGAAGTTCATCTGGCTGCAATACTTTCGTTTTTCTTAGTTCCACTCTGGCGCTGTCTTTCAGCTGATTGCTAACGAGTCTAAATTGGAAAAATATAAAACAATTAAATGAACTTGTGTCATTCCCAATATTGTAAGTGACTACAATAATAGCTAAGTCAGAGTCCTGAACAAAAAATTTTAAAAGAAAGTTTAACAGACTGATTTTCACCCTTATTATATTACACTGTTATGAGCTGACGTTTTGGTAGAAAAGCACATGTAGTTGCGGACAGGAGAGTTTGTGGAGGCGAAATCCAGATTGACAGAAACAGTAGTGAAAAGAGGTGCACATCAAGTGCAATTTAAGCAACAGGGGGAAAACACATGAATAAAAAGTAACCAGATACTTTGGTGACTTTAAACCTTGAATATTGGTGAGCAATAGGTAGGGTCCTCAGATATGTTGGTAACTTTAATGTAATGTTTCATTGCAGAAAACCTAGACTTAAAAGGTAGTCAAAAAAATTTCAAGCACATAAAACCTCAACCATGGTAGAATTGACTCCATCTCAATGGGATCTGCCAGCTTTATTGGACTCACATTCGAGTCTAAACTCTAAACATACTTGTTGTTAATCTGAATCCCCAAATGTAGCGGAACCTGGCAAGTGATTGCTCGAACGTGCTATCACCATGGAAAACGTGTACAGTTAGATTACCATGTAACGGGTAGCAAAATCTAGTTAATGTCAATATGGTGGGTGCTCGATAGTGTAGAGGTTAGCGCACTGGACGATCAATCGATAGGTCGGGGTTAAAATCCTTGCCAGGGCAGAAATTTGGTTCGAGATTTCTCCTCCTGCACTCCCTAGCCAACTCGGCTACGATGAGTATACTGACTGTACACTGTCGGTGGGAAGATGAGATGGCGAGGGCGAGGACTGGCCAACCGCCCTCATATGCTCAGGCCAAGTAAATGAAATCGCTAACACTGCATGCACATGGCTGCCTCAGGGTTAACTTAAGGGACTGCTCTTTTTCTTCTTTTTCTTCTTCTGACGAAGAGAGGGGAGGGGATAGTATAATGGATAACACTCTTGCCTGAAGTTTTCACGGATCCGGTTCGATTCCCGTAAGGTCCCCTAGGTTTAGCTGATGCCTTCATTCGCCTGTGAATAAGCCACTTCGCTTTTGTGGGCACTTTAGAAGTTTCGAGTTTACGATTAAGAAGTACAATGAGCTTGCGCCTTGCATGGCTGCAACTTTGTTGATTTGTGTCTTCTGTAATTTGTGTTCTTGTGAATTGTTTAATCGTCATAACATGCACATGTACAGCGCAGTGCGTTTGTCAGGCGCTTGATTAAAGAATAATAATAATTATTATTATTATTCTATTATGGTACTTTAGCCGGCAACCAACTGCTTGCTATACCTCGCATCTCGAAGACGTGATACAAAGAAGGCTGCCTGTGCACAAGCAGTGACTGTCAGCGCATAGCTTTGCTTTCTCAGGTAGTTGAGAGACAGTTCTTCGTTCGTCAAACCATTTTCAAACTGCAAAGTTGCTAAATTATTCGTAATATCGTTCGAAAGATCGGCGCTACCAAGAGACAGCGACGCCTTCACCAACGCCATCTTTGTTTCTATGGACCACAAACATAGACTACAAACAAAACTTAGTTCACAACATCATCATCATCATCAGGATCCATGGGCCGAAGGCCCGTATAGGTGTCCAACGCTTGTATCAGATCCATGGGCCGAGGCCCGTTTGGAGTCCAATGCTTGCATTGGATTTCATACGTATTTTTCTTTACGAACGGAGTATCTGCACCCATCCGTTCGACCTTCGCACTTCTCCCTTAAAGAGAGTTCCAGGCTTAGGACTGGCTCTGATATCCACTATCTTGTGGTATCAGAGGCGGCGATGCCGCCCACGTTTGCCAGCTTTTCAGGGTTCCTGCTGAGCCTGTCCACCTCGCGTAGCGCCCTAGGTGGTACTTCAGCCAAGACCTTCACCACTGATGGCATAGCCTCAGCAGGCACTCCCCTACTTACTGTTGCCACCCCCTCACCACGTTGAGGTGTGAGTCGGACTTTGGGAGGGGTAGTTCACAACAGTACTAGTTTAATTAGGTCCTTTGATCCTACATTTTGAGATCAATAGATTCATACATACACACATGCATACAAATATACTTAGATGCATGCATAAATTCATTCACACATGCATGCATAATTATATAAAAGCTTCAGTGCGCAGAGACTCCCGTCTCTTCTCGGCCATAATTATAACGACCCTGCTCTTGATCTCCTCAGCCTCTCCCTGCCTCTATTTCCGAAACGCCTGAAGACCATCTTATTTGTTAGAGACAGCACTGACCTGGGTCTGGAGCGCCTCTGACTCACTGAGTAGCGCTATACAAATGGTCGATTACAATTACAATTTACTACATGGACTAATACCCCCGGACAGAGCCTTCTATTACCGGATAACCAGCTGTAAGTCCTATACTCGATGCATGCTCGTACTCATATATAAGAGTCCACTGCTGACAGTTTGGCCCGTAATTCCGTAAAACATTTATTATTAGGATGCTTTACTCTTGCACACTGCACAGTTTGGAAAGCACTATAAATTAAAATGTAACATTTGTGATTATAGACCATTGTAGAATGTAAGCTAAAATGCGGTTAGCCATTGGTGCAATAAAGGATATACTTACTTACTTACTTATGTACATACATGCACGCACACGTATTCCGAGTATGTTGAGATTGTCCTATTTCGGATCATAAAACTAAAAAATGTCATGAATAATAGGCAGATCTAAGGGAACCTTCATTGATTGTAAACCAAAGTGCGGTATAAGCAGTTGGTCGTGGAATATACTGACTTACACATTGCATACTTACTGATCAATGAACAGTCGCCATGTTGCTGCGTGTTATGTTTACGTTTTGTATGGATTGAAATGTCGACTGAAGACCACGAAGATATGATGGGAAGACGACGAACAATGCGATCCATGTCATGTTTTGCCATGAGATGTATACATAATAACCTGAAAACGTTTACTATCATCGTTGTCCTGTCTGCACTGATTACTTTTGGTAAGTAATTGCTGGTTTGCTTGTTTACTGTTTAACGACCACTGTGTGGTAACAAAGACCAGTAGCGTCGCCCTCCTCTTTCACCCAGGCTTGGGACTGGCACTGGCAGTGCAATCAGTGGCGGAGTAATTGCTGGGACCACAGAGTCTGAACAGATACGGCCCTTGGTTGTTCGATACCAAACTTATTCCCTACGTTACACAAAGATATTTGTGTTACACATCAGAAATAAATCTGTATTTATTCTTTCCCAAACATTTCGACGTACTCTATCGTTTCAGCGATCCCAGATTATTCGCCCATTATGGCATATCGTTTCAGGGTCAAAAATTAATTTCAACGTTAATATGTAGCCTATAGTTCGCACAAACCTGAATATAACTTTGAAAAATAAGCATTAAATACAAGAAAAAAAATTTACAAGGAGGAAACATGATTAAATAAGAAGCTTAAGCTGGTATTGAAAGTCTTTGGTTTGTGGACTCTTGAGTTGAATAGCATTTCAGATGATCGTTTGCTGTCAAAAATCCATTCTATATAATTTCTCTTGCGCTGTTGTTGTGTTTAGTACATTATAAGCTGTGGTAGTTTTATAATGTGTTAAACATGACACCAGTTCCATAAAGGTATGTCTGTGTATTTTATTTAGGAATAGTGGAGTAATTTTGTACACTATGGGGCGCGGTGGTGTAGGGGTATGTTCGGTGCCTTGCAGCCGGAGGGTTGCTGGTTCGAATCCACCTCAAGCTGCCGCGTAGGGACCTGGGCAAGTCCTTCACTCGCAATTGCTCATGCGCTCGGCGTGAAACTCCGATTCAGTGTCCGCGCTGTAGTCGGGAGCGCCTCTGAGTAGAAATCTTGAAGGGGCGCTATTCATTCATTCATTCATTCCAAAGAATGAATGAATAACAAGCTATAACAAGTGCTCATACATACATACTATAGATTACCAACATTTTGCATGTTTATCAATTTATTGACTAAGCAAAAGGTGCCAAGTGTGCAGTTCGATCTGTTAGGTATATCTGAGTTGTACCAATGCTAGGAAGGGAATAACAATAATATGATTTGTATAGTGCCATAGCACAGCCGAAGCTGAAGGCAAGGGCGCTGCACAAGAGTTCAAAAAGTCAATGACAGTCATATTATTGTTTAAAAAGTAAGCCTTGAGTTGTGATTAAAATGTCTCCAGAGATTATGCATTCTTCACATGGTCACGAAGAATGCAGCAAATCTCTTTCACTTAGCAGGAATGTGTTTATATAGGTTTTAAGATAAAGTAGAATTTAGTTGGATGGCAAGTTTGGTAGCTGTCTGTGCTAGCTTAACCACAGAGGAGAGGTAAGGATGTCAGCTTTTAAGTTTGAGGCATTGAGCATTTTCCAGCTGTGGTAACTGATGTAAGTGGAAGCTGGCTTGTGATGGAAACAAACCTGAGCAGTCAGACAAGTATAACTCAGAAGATATTTATTATGGCAGATAACAACTGGATGAAGTTATAAGGAGGTCAAGTGTGTGACCCATGTTTTGAGTTGGAAAAGACATAATATCTGCATAATATCAAAGCCAGAGAGGAGATGCTGGAATTTTTCTGAAGCATAGTTCACAGTATATGTGTGTATATATGGAAGTCTTCCATTATTATAAATTCAGAAGGAGAAGAAAGAAAGAATTCAAACAGTGATTGGAGTTCTGGGAAAAAGTCAGAAATTGAAAGGGAGGAAATATGGTTTAAATAAAGAATGAAGAAGTGTTGATTTCCAGAGTCCAGGCTCCTTTAGAGGTCTCCTTTTGAACCACTACCAGTTTTTATATTTGAAATGTATGCGTTGTCTTTATAATCTAATGGTTCACTTCTCTATGATTCGACACTGTCTGTAGAGATACTAGAGTCGTAGTATCAATAAACGATTTGATTGATTGATTGATGTAAAGGGACGCCAGCAAGTTTTGCGTATATGATTTGTGAAGAAATGCAATTCCTCTGTCATTTCTATCCAGCCAAGGTGTGTGTAAGAGGGAGAATGATTGAGGAATTAGGTCAGAAGTGAAGGTGTGTCAGACGGTTGGAGCCAAGTTTCAATAAGAGAAGAATATTCACCAGAATATCCTAGATATAATTTTGAAAAGAAGGAGATTTGTTCCTGATTGAAGGAATATTTAAGTGGCAGAAGTCGATTGTCTTGAGATGGCAAAGACCAGGGATTACCTCATTGTCACCCTGAGATGTAGCAGAAGGTAAAGTGGTATGTTGTGACTCAGATAAGAACTTTTTAGGCCGAGATGCAGAGTTAGAAATTTATGTGGGGTATGATGAAGAAACAGCAAGTTAGAAACAAGCAGGTAGGTATTCTAGATATTGTCGATTGGATGTGGTAAAATGAACAGGCCTTAGTGGAATGATTAAATAAGATTGAGCAGTTGGTTCCAGCATGTCCTCAGACATGAGGAAATGGCTGGGGAGGTTGGACATGGTTTAGAATATAGGGACGGTGATAGTGATCAATATGGTGAATGATTTCATAAGCTTCATGCTAGTAATTAAACGTGAAACAACGTAGACATACAAGTACTGTACACAGATGGTCAGCTAGAAAATAGGGAGAGAGATAGAGAGAGATAGCCAGACATGGACAACAGCGATAAACATTAATCAATCCAGGTGCAGTGAGTGATAAGTTTTAGACCAAGATGCAGAAAAACAAGACTGGGTTAATGAACTGTTTCATATAAATATAGCTGATCGTTTCTAGTCTAGGTATATATATGTACATATAATATATGCACACGTGTACATAGACCTGTATAGTCATTGTCAATAGATGATATGTATATATATATATAAATACAAATTGAACACGTTAGCCATATGTGTATTCTGCTACAGAGCTACCTGCTGTCTTACTATGACGATAATGAATGCAAGATTGAAGCAGTTTTTGTTATTTGTAGCTGTTACATTCGCAAATGGAACCATCACCAAACATTTAAGGTACTCTTAATCTAATCTGTTCTAATCTTATGACTTCTATAGTGCCATAATCTTAATGCCAAAGACATCAACTGATGCTTGCTTAAAGTGAAAGTGCTGTCAAAAATCATAAAGCCAGGTTTTCTTTCAATAGATCAGAGACAGTTGAAAAGAGTCTTAAGTTTAGACCTGAATGACTTAAGAGAATTGAACGAACTGAACTGTTGAACCAGCGACGAGAAAGCCCGAGAACCCACACTGTTCGGGTGTGGAGCACAAGAGTCACAATGTCCAATGATCGAGTGCAGAGGCAATTTAGGTGAAGGGTAGGTGGAGGGGTTTAGGTGAATGGTTAACACTCCGGCACAAAGAGCAGAGAGCAGAAGATCAGCATGCATGCAGGATCGATTCCCGGGACCCTCCCAAAGGTCAACTCATCCTTTCATTTGCCAGGTGGCGTTGGTAAAATGAGCAGTAGGACAGATGGACGCCTTGCATGGATGATATACAGTTAAATTTGAATACTGTAATAACTTGTGATCGTTCATTCATACTGTGACTTGTAATCATACTGCGTTCATGTCAGTTTTAATCAATAAACAAAGATTATTATTATTAGATTATTATTATCTATTTATGTCATGAGTGAGCATGATAGAGAGATATGTTGGCTGGCCAAAATGTAGTTCTTTGTGAACTATGAGGCAGATTTAAAAAAGGATTCTATGCTTGATGAGCAGCCAGTTCAATGATTACGATATTTAGGGGTCTTCGCTATGGCTCGAGCAAGAAAGTTTTGAAACATTTGTAGTTTGTACAGGTCTCCCTTAATGATCATAAACTCCAAATTTCTAAATAGCTAAGTACTCTAGAGCTTAGTGCAGGGCACCAGCTTGTTCATGAGCGCTTTGTCAAACGAAAGGTGCTGTCCAGAGACGGTCAAGGGATGTTCCGAATCTAGTATGTATGTATGTATGAACACTTGTTATAGCGCCCCTTCAAGATTTTTACTCAGAGGCGCTCCCGACTACAGCGCGGACACTGAATCAGAGTTTCACGCCGAAGCGCATGAGCAATTGCGAGTGAAGGACTTGCCCAGGGTCCCTATGCGGCAGCTTGAGGTGGATTTGAACACGCAGCCCTCCGGCTGGACGACACCAAGAAGCGAGTTGCAGAAGTCAAGTCTGCTGGAAACCAAAGCATTAGCCAGTCAGTAGGATTAACCCTTTAACGACGAGCATGTACTATAAAGTATGAGAAACCATAAGTGGCTCGTCGTTAAAGAGTTAAGGCAGCTGTTTGTTCATACCTACTTGGAATATAATATTATGCCACGTAGTTTTTGTGTCCAAAGGTTGCACGATAAATGTTTACTATTATTAATATACCGTATGTTACATTTTTAGCTTGTCTTATAAAGACAATGACTATGAGAACGAACCTGATGTCAGCTCAAAGATCGCTGCTCTTCATCAGCAGATTTATAAGCTTCAGCGAAGGTGTGAATTTTCATCAACAGTTATGATTGATGTTTTACTTTTTCGGCTACTCTGTCCTTCATCTTTGTATCTTGTTCACATTTCCAGGACATCGTATTCTAGCATAAACTAATAATGTCCTTCATCTTTGCATCTTATTCACATTTCAAGTACACTGTATTCTAGCATAAACTGATACTAATAATAATATAAACAGTAAAAAATTTTGTGGTGCCGTAACACAGCCACTACAAGGGTGCCTGCACAAAACTATGACATCGAGTAGAGTAAACCTATGTGAACAAAATTAACTGGAACATCAACTGGAGTAAGCCATGATGAACAGGCAAGTCTTACCGGTAGTTTAGCCTTGAAGGACTCGACTGAGTCAGCAGAACGGATCGCAGAAGGGAGACTGTTCCAGCACCAGGGACCGGCAGCCGAGAAGG
Source organism: Aporrectodea caliginosa (assembly GCA_020284085.1). Classification (NCBI taxonomy): domain Eukaryota; kingdom Metazoa; phylum Annelida; class Clitellata; order Crassiclitellata; family Lumbricidae; genus Aporrectodea; species Aporrectodea caliginosa. Next base: position 760,262 of record JACEVL010006450.1, read on the forward strand.
CATGGACCTCATATCTCTCAGACATTCCGTTGCAGCTCTATGGAGTGCCAAGAAAGACCTTGAGGATGTTTCTAAAGTATGCATATGTCACATTTTGTTGTTTACCTTTCTGGTGAGGAGGCTCCTTGCACTGACTCTTAGCTTGGCATCACGAGATGACCAGGGTACCAGTGCATTTGATCAACAACTGAAGGCACTGTTGTCCTTTTCATCTATCTGTATGCATGTGTGTGTGCATGTGTACACGAGAGAATCATTATAACTTGCTTCATCATAACTTGGATTCCGATACTACACGGCCAGGGCAAGAATCTCAAAATGGCTGCATTATAATATGGTGACATTGTCAGGTGATTCTTGTTATGTCTCCCAGAGACGGTGTCATATAGAGTATTTGGTGTATAATGTATATATTATGTGGTATAAAGTCTGATGATGTATGTATCTTTAGCAGTAAAAGCATTAAGACTCAGATAATGTGTAAATGTATTTTGAAGTACAAAGTAGTGAACCATACTTCTAAGAAGAAGTCTTGAAAGTTGCAAATTATTTTGTGACATTACTTCTTTTTACCCTGCAATGCACTAATGTTCATGTGATCTATCTTAAGCTTTTCCATTTGTAATTTCTCTGTAATTATGCCCTGTGTTTGAGATTTGTTGAGTTGTGATTTCTTTTGTAATTCTGAGCACCACTGATGTCTAATGTTGTCACATTGCAGTCAGAAAACTTTTCCCGACGTGAAATACCTAAACTACAAAGATAAGAAGCGCATTCTGGTGAGCAGCTGTTTTTTTATGACTTCAAAATACAAATGTCCTTGCTGTACAGATTGTCCTGAAGGTTCAGTAGGCAGTAGCTATGAAATATATAGATGCGCCGTACAGCTTTAATGCACTCAAATATGTAAAATAAACGTAAAGATCATTCGTAAGAATGAATTAGATGCTGTTTGATGCAACTATTTAGCCACATAATTCAGCCATCAAGGGATATTGCCACTGCACAGAAGACAATGACATTAAATTTTGTATCTCCAACACTTGCAAGCATATGCTAAAACAAATTGCTGCTATACCTAAGGAAACAAGAAGGTCAGCTGGTGTGGCAAATGGAGTGCAGAAACCAACTCTCTAAGATGGCGCATAGCAGTTTTGCTGAGCATAGCGTAGTAGCTTGTTCATTACTTTAGAATAGGTTACTTGGTTGCCAAAAGAATTCTAAGAATCTCTACGGCTGAAAACTATTTTTGTAGTTACAGCTTATGCATGGTTGCTAGGTAACATCTGATGCTTAGTTACTGGGTTACAGCTGATTTTTCATGGTTGCTAGTTAACAACTGATTCATGGTTGTTAGGTTTTTACAGTATATGCAATGTGCCTGAGAAGCAGGTACTTCATAGTTGCTAGGTGACAGCTGATTTGCGGCTGCTAGGTGAACAGTATATCTATTTTGCTACGTGACAGTGTATATCTATTTTGCTAGGTGACAGTATATCTACTCTGTTAGATGACAGCATATCTGTTTTTCTAGGTGACAGTACCGGTATATCTTTTTTTGCTAGGTGACAGTATTTCTATTTTGTTAGGTGATAGTATATCTGTTTTTCTAGGTGACAGTATATCTGTTTTTCTAGGTGACAGTATATCTGTTTTTCTAGGTGACAGTATATCTGTTTTTCTAGATGACAGTATATCTGTGTTTCTAGGTGACGGGTGGTGCTGGCTTTGTGGGTTCTCATCTGGTTGATAATCTGATGATGCAAGGTCATGAGGTGACGGTGGCTGACAACTTCTTTACGGGTCGCAAAAGAAACATCGAGCACTGGATTGGACATGAGAACTTTGAACTGCTCAACCATGACCTTGTTAATCCACTTTACATAGAGGGTCAGTTCGCACTTTGCATATGTGGCTTCAGAAACTTATTACTATTACTAATTATTTGATTTGCTTATTCTCTTTCACTGACCTGTGTTCTCTTCCGCGAGACCTCTCTGGCTCTTTTTATAAACTACTTAAGACTTTCCTTTTTGACTTGGCCTGGGTCAGGAGTGCCTCTGAGTAGTTATCTTGAAGGGTGCTATGTAAATTTCAAAGATAGACAGATGGATGGATGGATGGATGGATGGATGCTGGGACAAAGGATCTAACGAAACCTCTACAAGCACTTGCTAATAGAGCATATAATTATGTGTGTGTGCATGCATGCATGCTTGCATGTCTGTGTGTAAGGCACCTATGTATATGTGTATCTGGGTAGTTATATAGCACCTTTTGGTACTTCTTAAAAGTACTTGAACATACCTATCTAACTGTTCGAAACAGGTATGAGTTATATTTAGCTGAAAATGTTTAGTATGTTTAAAATGTGTATCATAGGAGCAACTAACAACACATCATAGGTTGAAAAATGCAGAGTAACCATTCGATCAAAATGGCTGGCAATTGCCAGTTGACAGTGAAAGGTTGCTGAATTTCTGTGCCATATAAAATGCAGAAAATACTAATTTATTAATATAATAATTTAATAATATTTCTTCTTGCAGCCGATCAGATCTATCACCTGGCATCACCGGCTTCTCCTCCCAACTACATGTACAATCCAATAAAAACGATCAAGACAAACACCGTTGGAACGATCAACATGCTCGGTCAGTTCCGCTCTGAGCGTTCATTACTCCTCTTTTAAAAACTGGCAGCTCTTATGTAGAATGTAAAGTAACTGAACATTTATATAGCACCCTTCAAGATATCTACTTAGATGTGCTCTCTGCGCTAGTCTATATGATGTTAAATGTCATTACGAATGAATATATTACATCAGTTAGCAAAACAGTGCACAGTAAGCTGAAAGAGTCACCAGTGGTGGGCCCACACACACACGTGGAACCAACTAACGGATTCTTGTCGACAGTTGAAGCTGTTTTAAATGGTGCTTGATTATGTTGGATTTATTTAAATCAATCAGTCAATCAGAAACTTTATATAGCACCCATGGCTTCAAGATATCTACCTAGAGGTGCTACCGGCCCAACCACAGCCAAAAAGGACAGCTTTCAGAGAGGTATACATTTACTGATTAATTAATTAGTTTGTCGAGTCGTAGATTATTCAGTATCTTTATAATAGATACTGACTAACTTAAACTTGGATTACCTGGTAAATTATGTGACGTAATTAAATGAGTCAAGAGCACGATGGATGGAGCACAGTAGCTAATTGGTTAGAGCGTTCGGCTTGTAACGCTGAGAGTATGAGTCCCAGCCTGTTACTCTATTGAGGCCTTAAGCAAATCCTTTGCTCACAATTGCTCAGCGCCATATATAGAGTCCTTGAGCAAATTCTTTACTCATAATTGCTCAGCACCATATATAGTGTCCTTGAGAAAATTCTTTACTCATAATTGCTCAGCACCATCAGTGTTATATCATATAGACATGTGTGCACTTCTGAACTTTGGAAGGAGAGCAATATCACATGCAGTTGTATTGTATTTCATACAGCTACAGAGGATATTCTGTAGAAGGGATATTTGGCTGAACTAATAGAGCATATTTGCTGTGTATGAGAGAGACTGGTATTATTATTTGTAATTATTAATTTTATCATTAGTGTTATAGCTATAGGTCAGACTATGCTTCTTTTATTCCAGTTGCATGTGGTTTAATTGAATTCTTCGTTGACTATTCAGTGATTAAGCTTGTTGCGTATCAAGGGCATTAAATTGGCTACCATTGATGTCTGTTTATGTTTTGGCTTTCTTTCAGGGCTTGCTAAAAGGGTGAAGGCAAGACTTCTGCTTGCTTCAACATCTGAAGTATATGGAGGTAACTTCTAGTTAGATACGGTTTGGAATCTGTTTCTGTCTGTGTTTGTGTATGTGTCGATGTTTGTTTGTGTGAGTGTGTTTGTGTTGGTTTTGATGTGTTTGTATACAAGTAAAAATAATAATAATAATAGTAATCTTTTCTTTAGTAAGCGCCTGACAAACGCACTGCGCTGTACATTTACATGTTATGCAATTTAAATCTTAACTACTAACAGAACAGACAGCCTTCAATACAACTACAAGTACAAGTGCTCATACATACATAAATGTAAAGTCATGCATTTGGACTTCTGTACAGCACCTGTTAGGAACCTATTAGTACTATTACCTACTTGTACCCCTACCATTGAAGAGTTGTGTGCTAAAGCAGACAAAGCTCTCTTCTCTGCTCTATTGTCTGATCCTACACGGATTACTCCCTCCTATCTGTGAAAGCGGATCAATATTCGTTTAATTCAAAAGATGCAGTTGACAAAGACACAACTGATTACAAGTAACACTGACTAGTTGCTGAGCCGAGCTAGAGTTAGTTATAGGAATAATTATGTCAATTTAATATGCATCTTTGAATAAGACCCGCGGGATGTAGTTTCGCTTATCCTTGGTGGGGAGTGTGAAGGATGATACTCCCTAAGACCTTGTTCACACAACTGTACTATTCCACACAGTGGCGTAACGAAGGGTTTCAGCGCCCAGGGGCAAGGGTTGATGACTGCGCCCCTTTTTAATTTTCTTGTTGACTTTTAATCGTTCTTGTCATAGTACTGTTTACCACTGAAAACTAATTTTGCGCCCCCTCTGGTGCTGCGCCCGGGGGCGGCTGCCCCCCTCATTCATTACGCCACTGATTCCATACTCTGACCCCCTTACTACTAGGAAGGGATTTATTACTAGGATGCTGTAAAATTACTAATGATGTTTCACTAGTATTTAACTTTTTACATATTATTATAATTAATATTATTACTTCGATGTTTTATCATTATCATTATATAACTGTTGTCCCATTGTGCACGTGCAAATGGTGTATTAAAGACCTTACTTACTGATAGCATGATGTTGCTTAAAAGTTTTTTTAGTTCATGCGTGCTCTCACTTGCTCTGGTTTGTTTTCTTGCTGTTTACGTTACTTTTTCCCTTTGCTTGTTTCGACAAGACTTAACAATGCTGAAGTGGTTTTTATTTAATTTCAGACCCAGAAGTTCACCCACAGAATGAAGATTACTGGGGCCATGTGAATCCGATTGGTCCAAGGGCTTGCTACGATGAGGGCAAAAGAGTTGCAGAGACAATGTGTTATGCCTACGAAAAACAGGTAAATATATTTTGAGAAATAGGTGTGAAGAGGATGAAAGAAGAAGATCAGTCCCTTAAGCTAGTCCTGAGGCAGCCATGGGTATGTTCTTAGCCTCGGCATCTGAGGGCGGGTGGCCAGTCCTCTCCCTCGCCATCTCATCTTCCCACCAACAGAGTACAGTCAATGTACTCATTATAGCTGAGTTGGCTAGGGGGCGCACGTTGAGCAGAAATCTTGAACCAGATTTCTGAACCCTCCCGACTGACAGTCCGGCATGCTAACTACTACACTATCGAACAATCCGAGAATGAAAGCCGCTTGGTTAATGTAACTGCCACAGAAATCGTGGAAATAATTCAATAGAGAAAGAGGCAAATGCCTTGAAGCTATGGTGAATGTCATTTAAAACAGTTGAGTGTTGTGGGATATAGGCAACTACAGCTTTCTTGACTATTTTGCGATAATATATTTTGTGGTTTTAATTTGTCATATATCGCTATAAGATCTTTATTGATGAATTGCATTGATATCCCAGTCACTTTGAGTACACTACTTGTTAAAGAGTTAGATGTAGCATAGGTAAGGTAAGAATTCATTTGTTGAGGATCTTTAGTCAACCTGCAGGAGCAATGGTACAACTCTTACAAAGATCTGAATACTAACAGCAGGCAAAAGAAACTTCTTATACTAAAAATAAGAAGTGTCTTCTTCCCAGTGTGACACTGATGCTTGTGTTTTATGTAGGAGAACGTTGAAGTGCGAGTGGCACGGATCTTCAACACGTTTGGTCCTCGAATGCACATGAACGACGGCCGTGTCGTCAGCAACTTCATCCTACAGGCACTACAGGATGAACCAATTACAGTAAGTCGTATGGTTTATTTTTTGATTGGCTGTCTTGGTAATTCTTCTCGTGGAATTGTTATCTGGGTGAACCTCCCTATATCCGTCCCTTTTGAGCCTCTTTGTCGCTAATATTCCTGATTACTTTGCATTTGCTGACAATTTTTTTAATAATTTGGTTGCAGTAAAAAAACTTGATGGATTGATATGCAATGATTTCATCGTTTCCACCCTGGTACTACTTGTGCCACATATATTTGTCTTGATCAACCTTTTCATCTATTGCAGTGGCCTTTCTTGCTTTTTGACTGGTGACATCACATGTAACATACTTGACAACTAGGACTTATATGGGAGCACTTGATTAATTGATGGGATCTATAGACTGCTACCAGTGGTGTAACGAATGGTTTCAGCACCCAGGGGCAAGATTTAATGACTGAGCCCCTTTTGAATTTTCTAGTTGACTTTTAATCGTTCATATCATAGTACTGTGTACCACTGAAAGCTAATTTTGGGCCCCCTATGACGCCCGGGAGCGGTTGCCCCTCTGCCTCCCTTCCCCCCTTCGTTACACCACTGACTGCTGCATCACTTTAGACTACATCAGCTGACTGGTCAAAAACTGATAGACGGTAAAACCATCCAATGGTTTGCATTGTTCTGTATGCTTAGATTGGTTACTGCTTTGTGTGCATCCTCCCTTGCCTGGACTTCCTCTTAGTTCGTGGCAAGTCAAAAGCTGTATGTCTTAAGGCACTGGGGTGGAGTTGTCATGGCACGAGCATCCCTGAGCACTATATGCATTTACCAGTATAATGCAATAAACCATCTTCAGTAATTGTAAATAATAAAATAATAATATTTAATCTTTAATGAAGCGCCTGACAAATGCACTGTGCTGTACATGTACATGTTATGACGATTAAACAATTCACAAGAACACAAATTACAGAAGACATAAATCAACAAAACTGCAGCCATTCAAGGCGCAAGCTCATTGAACTTTTGATGCCACCTAGGGAATGAAGGCATGAGCTGGACCCAGGGGGCCTTACGGGAATTGAACCGGGTCCATGAAAACTTCAGTCAAGAGCATTATCCATTATACTATCCCCCTCCCCAATATGTGGGTTTGCTTGTGAAGATATTTATATGACTTGTTACAGTCTGTAAATAGCATTTACTCATTTGAAACTGGTTCCAGATCTATGGCTCTGGAGATCAGACTCGGTCCTTCCAGTACGTCAGTGATTTGGTCGAGGGTCTCATCGCTCTGATGAACAGCAACTACTCGCAACCAATTAATCTTGGCAATCCGGAAGAGTATACCATCAAACAGTTTGCTGAAATTATCAAGCAAATGGTTGGTAAGTTGGATAGATGGTTCTTCATTTCCCCATGATTATTATCAGTGAAGAATTTACCAAAGTCGTGAGTTGAATTGTCTTCGAACTTGGTATAGATTTCGTGAGTCTTTGAATTTTGTGCAGATGTCATGAGTTAAATTTTTTTGAATTTGGTGTAAATGTCATGAGTTCAACTGTGTGTGAATTTGATGTAGGCCTAGATCGTGTAAATGTTATGAGTTAAATTGTTTTTGAATTTGGTGTAAATATCATGAGTTGAGCTGTGTTGAGTTTGTTGTAGCTGTGACTTTCGTTTAGATGCTGTGAGTTATTGTCTTTGATTGATGTAGGTGGCACGAGTGAAATTGTTTTGAAGCCAGCAATGCAGGACGATCCACGAAGACGCAAGCCAGACATCACACGAGCCAAGAAGTACCTTAACTGGGAACCACAAGTGCGTGCTCAGCGTTACTTTGGTCTTTTGTTTTTGAAAGCATAGTGGCATTATAATGAGTGTTCAGTGAACTTTTTTGTTTGAAGGCTTTAAATGAAGAATTTAAGAAATCTGAGAAAGATGAATGGAAAGATAGAACAGGAAACTTAGTGAGTAGTGTAGCTAAGAGAAAGGAAAGGCAGTGGCATAGAAATAAATGAAGAGGTACATGGATTGAGAGCAAATGACTACAAGGACATTGGAGAGAAGGAAAGCACTATGAGAGGAAATGTGATGGCCATGATAAACAGTCCTGAAGTTGCACTATGTGTATTGATGTAGCAAGTAATGTAATGTAATTAGTAATTTATATAGCGCCGCTCACAGCCGAGGCCATTCAGTAGCACTCCCAGTGCGAGAACCCCGAGAGAAGAAATAGGTTTTAAGGAGAGAGAGATGAAGACAATGATCCAGAAAGGAAAGTCTCACGCAAAGTGAAGGGAAGGGCATTCCATAAAGAGGGCCCAATGATGGCAAAGGATCGAGACATGCAGCATCTTGTGTGAGTGCTTGGTGTGGTGATTAAAAGAGGAAGAAACCAAGGAGAAACTTTACACTTAAACGACAAGCTGCATCTCATGTGAATGCTTGGTGTAGTGATTACCGCAACACTTTAACGACAGGAGTGTACCAAAAGCGACAGGGAAACCAATGCAGCTCGTCGTTAAAGTGTTAAAGGAGGAATAAACCGAGGACAAAGATAAACTTAACACTTTAATGATGAGCTGCATTGTAAAAGTGTTGAGAACAGTAATTATTATATTACAGTAATAATATAATTTTATTTTAATTTTGATAAAAACATGTAACCTAACAATAGAGTTTTATTATGAAGTGATATTGATAATAATATTAGCGGTCAAGGATTTTGGTAATTCCAGCAATTGTTTCATATTTCATCCTCAGGCATTTTTGTAACTTCTCTTGAGTTCATTGCACTTGTAGGGAAAGAAATTAATAAATAGTGCTGCGTTACATTAGGCATTGGTTACACGAGTTGCTTGTTTCTGCTTTAGGTTTCGATGTTTTCTGGTCTCAACAAAACCGTTGAATATTTCCGCCAGGAGCTGAAACGTCGACATCACAGCGAACGCAATCTCTGGATGCCGGAGGCCAGAGATCTCTAGTGTCCCCGCTGTTCACAGTCTTTGGAACAATTTCTGGTGTTGTACATATGATGGGTGTTCTGTGTAATTTTTAAGAAGGGGGTGTAATGTAAATACAAGGTCATGATAAATAAAATGTTTACATGTTATTAGTGTTCGAAGATTGATTTTCAGAATTTCTGTATTTTAAGTTTAGTTTGTAACAACGAAAATCATTCAGTTGGTTGATAGAAATTGTTGAATGCTCAGAACCATATTGTCATTTGTATTTGCGATTGGTGGTTGATCTTGGTTGGTAACATGGTGGTGTATCAGAAAAGTAATTATGGCTATTGGTTTGTCCGTTTATTCACTGTTTGCCTTATCATATGGTAAAACTTACATTGTGCAAACACTGGCTCACTGACTGAGTACTTGCCTTTTGAGGCATTATTATTATTATTATTATTATTAATTAATTAATTAATAATAATATAGAGGTCTTCCCAAGACAGTTGTTGTATAGCAAATTCTTAATGCCCTATTTGCTTGGCACCATTTTATGGCTTGATGTCCAATACTGGCTCTATATAAATGTGAGAAATAATGTGTAAGGCAGGTTTAATTTAAGCTGTTGAAAATGTGGCAAATTTCATAATAGAACTTTGAGATTGAATTGTTAGCACTGAATTAGTAACAAAAATTTTAGGTTTTTTCATCATCACGTACACTTTTGGTTTAGATGTGCCTGTGAAAGACTTTAAAACAGGGCCATTGTATTATTATTATTATTATTATTATTATTATTATTATTATTATTATTATTATTATTATTATTATTATATTCGTTTATTATGAAAAACAGGTTGGCGCACCTCAACCGGTGACATTGAGATATTACTAACACACAGCCTCAGAAGACTGCCTGAATATTCAGGCCTCTTTGTAGGAAGCAAGGTCATTTGTGTTACAGTTCAATCAGTTGTCTGTTAATCTGTGCAAAGGTGCATTGGGATGTTGTTTCTGCTTATGTGTTTGTCTGGGTATGTATAGAGTGCCTGTTAAGCGTCACTTGTCATATTCTTGTTTTTCATCATTGAGATTCTGACTGTTTGATCATGGGCGCCCGCACATAGGGGCAAGAGGGGGCACTAGCCCCCCCCCCCTGGAAAACTGATATCTATTTTTTTTAATTACTACTTTTCGGTGTGTTACAAATTTCTTCACACTGAAGCACTAATTTAAAACAACATCTCAACAAGTTTAGCTTGGAAATCGTATAAAATGTTACATTTAAAAAACCTCTATAAAATACACCCGTGTTCTTAATGTCCTGTTTTGCATTTTTCAAGCTCTTGCTGAAATATTTTACCTTGACCATTTTGTTTTGCTCCCCTGCAAAATTCTCTGCAGGCGCCCATGTGTTTGATGTGGCAGAAGAATATGTAGTAACAAACGTAACGTATCTAAGGCCTTTAGAAGTGCAGATCCCTACCTTTTTGTGCAGCACAGGATGATGGCCAAGTGGTTAAGGTCATAGCATGGCATGGATATTGTTCCAACTTGAAGTTTAATTTTTGAGATTTAATTTCTTCCATGGCTTTTTCGTTTACGGGTTTCAATACCAGAGGTTATTATAATTTCAGATCCAGTGTAATGATTTATAAACTGCTGTTTTCATAATAAACAAATGCTTGCTTCAAATGAAATTGTATTCAAATTTTATAACCCGTTGGAAAAGTGTGGTCAAATCTAAATTGGTCTTGAAAACCAGAGCAATTGTATTGTATTGCATCTATAAATTTATATAGTGCCTCTCACAGTGCTCACCAATCAGAGGCGGAATGCCATGGCGGGTAAGGAGCTGGAAAGACGCACGTCTTAAGTTTAGACCTGAAAAACATCAAAGAATCTGAAGAACTTGTAGAACTGAACTGAGAATGCCTGGAAGCTCAATACATGTGCTTTTGTTATGTGAGGCACAGCTATAATTGTGTCTTGTATGAGAGGTGAGCAAGGTGCACATATAGGCTGGCTGATTGAATGTAATGCCTTGGGAACAATAAGACAGCCTGTAACAAATGCAGTATGCACGTGATATACTGACATTTAATGGAAATTTTGAACCGCTTTTAGTTTGCGTCAATCACTACGAGAAGTTAGTTACACTAGTCCAGTCGGCCAGAAACCAGGGAATTTGTTAGTTAAACTAAGTTTAATGCAGGTGAGATCGGATTCTATGAAGTCTTACATGTGAACAAAATGTTAAAAATTTACTGGTACTACTACTGCCACTACCACTAGCTTAAGGGACTGATTATTTTGCACTACCACTATTACTACTTTGCTGTGAGCTTGTTTACGTTCTACTACTACTATTACTACTAGTGTGGACTTGTTTACGTGCTCCCAGTTTGCATGCCATTCTGCCCAACACAAAGTGGTCTTATGTCTCACAAAGTATTAACACAGGCCAAAGCATTAACGTTCGATACTAGAACTGCAGCGCTATAATATTGACTTTCAGCATTATTCCTTTCTGCATATGGTTTGGTTTACATGTTATATTATAAAGGATTGTCCTCCAAGGACTTCATGTTAATAGGGCTGCACTGTACTACTAATAATAGTAAACTACTTCCGTAGTTGATCTGTAGAGAATCTCTAAAATTTTAACACTTCTTTTCTTGGTAATTGTTTGTTATGCTAAGAAGTTGGAACTTGAAAAGGTTTATATTCCATGACATCTAAACTTTTTGTTCATTTTGGGCTAATGGTTTCAATTGAATAAACTTGTGTGGAGTAATAAGATCAACTATTGAAGTTTGACAATTGGTCACATGAAGTCTGTTGTCTTTAAATCTCCCCAGAATATTATCCTCACTGAGTTAGTGATGCCACATAACATTATCGTAGCCAAAGATTTGTGTAGCTCATTTCAGAGGCACTCTGTATCCTACAAGATGGCTGTTTAGTGTTGGTTTTGTAACCCCTTAGAAAAACATTTCCAATTTGCTTAACATTCTGTGCCTCTACTTCGATTTAGAGGTCTGTTCACCTCAGTACTCTGCCTTTAAAGTCAAGTATGGTGTATGAGGACTTGAACATTAAATCAGTTGGTATGTGGTATGCGGTACATTACTTAGAGAAGAAGAAGAGCAAAGAGCAGTCCCTTAAGCTATCCATGAGGCAGCCATGGGTATGAAGTGCTAGCGACTTCATTTTCTTAGCCTTGGCATATAAGGGGGTGGCCAGTACTCTCCCTTGTCATCTCATCTTCTTACCAACAGTGTACGGTCAGTGTACTCATTAATGCTGAGTTGGCTAGGGGCACAGAAGGAGCAGAAATCTTGAACCAAATTTCTGCCCTGGCAGGGATTTGCACTCCCGACCTCTCGATTGACAATCCAGCATGCTAACCACTACACTTTCGAGCATCCCTTTACATTACTTAACAGTTTAACAACAGGTGTACTAAACACGACTGGGAAACCAATGCAGCTCATCGTTAAGGTGTTAGCCATAATGTAAAAATGACAACACTTTCAGTCTGATTGGATAGCATAATAATTCCTATGCACTCTACACACAGTCTTAATGAAGCTCTAAATTCAAAAAGTGCCGTTATGTAAAAACTGTTTATACGAGCCATTGCTAAGCATACTGGTACAGATTACTTGGTGAATTAAGTAATCGCGAAAGCACTACAGCAGTTCCCAGAGTTTCCAGAAGCTTCTGTCTTGGTCTATGAGAAATGTTAAAGCCATCTACAAGCAGAACTAATCTTTGATCAGGTTGATACAGTCCGTGCTACCATAATGTTATCAGCCCCATCGTTATTATACCTAAAAAGTAAAGAAAAGATAACTATTAGAAAGTGCAGCTAGTATATTTCACGTGGAAGAATGTTCACAGATACTGTTTAGTTGTCAGACATGTTAATGTGGCCTGCATTGGTGGTATACAGTATCTGTTTATAGATGCCACACTAACTGTTGAGCTGCTGGCATGGTGGATAATTATATGTTTTGACAGCATCTATGACATTTATATACGCTAGTCATATAGTCTGGATGATAGTGATTCCTTGATGCCCGTCATCTCTAACATTCTAATGTCTATGGTGCATTAGCCTTCCGTGGCAACACCCTTGGGGCTAAAGATGAGGGGATGCTTTGTGCTTAGGAACAGGGAAAGGGAAGACTACAAAGCTGGAGCTTTTAATGACTAAGACAAATGCAACTGAATGGTCTGAGACAGGAAAATAATTACTTATCTTCCTCTGTACAAATCATACCCTGATAAATTATATCGTCTAAAAAATAACAATAAAAATTAAGATTAAGTATGTGTTGAAGGTGAGAGTGAAATGCTTGTGTGATACTTTTGGAAAGTGGGAGAATAACAGAAACATGGCTAAAACTGACTGTATAATCAACTGACTGACTACTACCTACCGAGAAGAAATGCTGACAGCATTTTCTGATGGTTTCCGAGATGAAGGAACGAAGGCAAGTAAGATCCATCAAGGGGGCAGTGACTTGGTAAGAGAAGAACCATTATGCACGTGAACACCACCGCTGCAAGAATCTTTTTCATCATACCTGCTTACAAATATAAAACATATATATGCACATAATAATATATTATCTTAAAGTTGGTACTCTAGACAACACAAGGAATGTGCTGCCAAAAGTCTTCCAGTTTCTGTGGTTTGTCCTTTATATTTGCACACATATCTGAGGTCCAACCATATCTGAGGTCCAATCATATAAGAGGTCCAGTCAGGCACGTAGCGAGACTTCAATTCAAGAGGAGGCAACTTCACAGAGCATTGACAAAATCCTGGTCATTGGGGTCATTAGTCAATGGAAGTTCCAGTATATAAAAAAGATCAAGAGGAGGAAACTGCCTCCTCATGCCTCAATGTAGCTATGCCTATCATGGGTCTAGTCATATCTGTGGTCCAATCATATCTAAGGTCCAATCATAATTATCTAAGATCCAATCACATCTGTGGTCCAATCATATCTGAGATCCAATCATATATGAGATCCAATCATATCTGAGGTCCAATCCAACTAGTCTTTCCATCATCCAGGCCAGCCACATAGTTCTGAGTGTTCCTGAAGTTTTCCTTCCATTCTTCCCTCCTTCCACATTCTCAGGATGATACAATTTGTGCCTTGTCCCATCTCTTTCATTTATCCTCTCCATCCGCTGCACTTTACCCAAATTGAAATAGTTCCTTCTTTTAATACGTTCTGTCTAAATTTCAAATGTCTATAAGTTGTTTACTTCAGCTGCACTTGTAGTGTAGCTTAGATGTAGAGTGCATGTCCTTTGACAGCAACGTTAATTGGGACCACACTATGCACTTACAACTAGTGGTACAATAATATAGCCCCGCTTTGGGCCAAATGAGCGTGGCTGACTGGATCTGTGAGCCCCACATACAGTGCCCTGCTTTACATCAATCTTATCTTTAAGTCTAGATTCTCTCCTCTGTTGTAAATGCCTCTTTGTCCATTAATCTTTACCTAGAAGAATAAGCTGTTTATACTCTGTGTTTGTGTGTGTGTGTGTGTGTGTGTGTGTGTGTGTGTGTGTATGTGTTTATAATATTATATATATACCAGGTATATATAAATATATATATATATATATTTATTTATTTACTGAATATACAAAAATAAACTGTGCCTATGCTGGATAACAGGTATAACTTAATTAATTCCAAATTTGATTGGAACATATAGAAGAAAAGCAGTCCCCTAAGCTATAGCCTGAGAAGCAGCCATGGTTATGAAGTGTTAGCGACTTTGTCTTATCCTTGGCATGTGAGGGTGGGTGGACAGTCCTCTCCCTTGCTGTGTGATCATCCCACCAACAGTGTATGCTTTATAGCCGAGTTGACAAGACGCAAAAGTGGAGCAAAAATCTTGAAGAAATGTCTGCTTTGGCAGGGATTTGAACGCCAACCTATCAGATAACAGTATAGCACACTAACCACTATACTATCACGCACCGCCTGTAATAATTATGTTCATAAATGTGCATTCACACATTGTAATGCTGGATCCTGGCACCATAGAAGCTATTGGATTAGATTAGCCCTTGAATGATTTTGTGAAGTCTCTCCAAATTAAATCAAAGAAATGTTTATGAAAACTTACCGGTTTTGTTTAAATTTGTTCTTAATACCGATATTTATACCTGAACTGCAATTTATTAATTATGAATGTATCAGTGCCTGTCAAAAATTACAGCCCTCCAATGAAGCATCAGTTAACTTCTGACAACACGAAAGCAGAATCCATTGAGACAAGGAACAATGAATTAACAGCTAAAATCAATATGAGTGCACAGCCAAAATCAATTAGATAAAGTCTCACATTTTATATAACTATAAATATTCCCTTGCATAAATATATATATATATATATATATGTGTGTGTGTATATGTATATATATGTATATATATAAATATATATATATAATCTTTGCGTGTTTGTGTGTGCACGTGCGCATTTGTGTGTGTGCGTGCGTGTTTGTGTGTGTGCGTGTGTGTTTGTCTATAAATGACAGTGGGTGAGCAAATAGAAGACATGTGGCCAGGTGGGTAATGTCTGCTTAGTCATATGCATACCCAGATGTCATCAGCTGTCATTGCCTCATAATATTGTAGTGTTGAGTCTAATCCAACTGGAAAATCTCCTACACTTTGTTAAGCTTATTAAAGAAAATCTATAATATTTCCTCGAAGGGAGTAAACCTCCAATATTTTATCAGGTCTATCAAAAAATAAATAAAATATAGGCTAGCTTAAGTCAAGTAAAATCTTCTACATTTTCTCAGTCCTAGTAAACCCCCAAATCTTATCAAGCTTATTAAAACAATAAATTGATATTTTGTTAAGTCAATTAAAGTCTCCTACATTTGTTAAGTCGACTAAAATCTCCAATAGGCCAATTTTGTGAAACCTACTCAAATCTACAGTTGTTTGTGATGCCTATTAATCACCTGTATTTAACAGTATTTTGTTAAGCCTTCTAAAAATCTTCCGTTAATTGTTAAATCTAAGTCAAGTGAGAGAGAGCATCCGTGCACACACGCAATTCGTTGGTTAGCTGAAAGTGTGTGCATGGGCCCGCTATTGGTGACTTTTTCTAGTTTACTGTGCATTGTTTAATGTCATTTAGGCTAGCACAGAGAAAGCACTTTGTGAGATACTTAAAAATGTGCTGTATTGAGTGTCCTGATAAATACATACACGCATCACAAACATACATACAGACTTACATACTCTGCCATACATAATATGAACATATTATTAATATGTTCACTGCACAGTGTGCAAATGTTGCAGTCAGAAATGGTAATTTCCAAGTGATTTCCATATCCTTCATATTTGTAAATAACCCACGATGTGCTAGATAAAATATGTATTTTTGTGTATTCTGACCACATTTGCGTGTCTGAATGTCAAAGGTAATTTAAAAAAACAGCTTCAAAAGGTGATTGAAATGATTATGTTTTATTTTTAAAGACATTCTTGAATATCACCTGGTCAAATAAATCAACAGATAGACAATGGCAATCACTTTTCTGCTCAACACTTTAATGACGAGCTGCATTGGTTTCCCAGTCACTTATAGTACACTCTCGTCATTAAGTGTTAAACAGAATCTTCAAAATACAGTTTTAACCACAACAGTAAACACTGTCCATGTGAATATAGTTTCACAAAAGCACTGAATAAACTCAAAGCAAACAAATAATACAGAAAAGGATAGATGTTATTTTAACTCTGTCCCTCACTTTCTTAATGGTTTCTTTACTTTTTCCATTAGCTCTGTTAGACTTCTTAAGTACTTAAGCCAAAAGAAAAGTCTTTGGATACAGAAATCTTCGTATAATACCCCAAACAAAATGATCAAGCAACTGCAGGGAACATGCCTTATGGGATTATCACAGCTGGGAAGGGTGCATAAGGCACCTGACACATAGAAGCATATCACACATACTGTGGAACATTCCATTACATCTCCTCCGATGAAATTTAACACTCTACACTGCTAGGCTGAAGTAAGAAATATTGCAGAAACTTCCAAAGATAACCTTACGAAGAAAATTGGCATATGGAAGCTAAGTGGTACATGCATAAGCAAATATGTATACAGGTAACTTAAGTAAATATGCATTTAAGTATGTATGTATTTAAGCATGCACAGTTATGTATGTAGTGTATGTATGTATGTATCAGTACACTTATTATAGCGCATTTTAAGCAACTCACATAGGCGCTGTACCTATGGCTATCTAACAGATCAAAGCAATTGTGTTTTAAGACAGTTAGCAAATGTATGCTGCACAGAGTGAAAGGCAACAGCACGTACAATACATGTTGAGCACCTCTGATTGGTGTGCACTGCGAGAGGCGCTATATAAACTGATAGATACAATACATGTAAGTGCAGTGGCAGACTGTTCCAGGAGGACGGTCCAACACAAGAGAAGGCACGATGGGCTCGAGCTGAAGTGCAACAGCCTGGCACCTGCGTATCTCCATAGGCTGCTGAGTGCAGCGATCGCCAACCCAGCTGACTCAAGACTGGAACGCAGAGCTCTTTGATGTATGCCCAAACAGTGTCAACAATTGAGCCACATGTCAACAAGATGGTCATAAGAGCAATACGCTTCACAACAAGAACCCAGTGACCATCATAGCACACATTATAATTCAGTTATATGCGAATACTTGGACTTGTTGGCTAAACTGAGGCAGCGCAGTTAAGGATGGATTATATCTGGTGCAACCGGAACTTTGGCAGACCAGCAAGGATGGAATTGCAATAGTCCAAGGGCGTCATGATGAATGAGTGGACGAGGGTCATTGCTGCGTTGAACGACAGAGTGCGCCATATGACTTGTATCTGGAGCAACTGGTAGAAACAGAATCTGCGGTGGTCGTTCACATGGTCCACCAGTGATATATGTCGTCCAGAAGCACACCCAGGCTGCGAACAATGGACTCTTGATTCCAGTTGACCAGAGAATCACGACGTAATGGAGTCCTCATCAAATTTTTATCATGCCTGATGTGTGCCCAGCCAAATGTATGTATGCATGTTTGTATGTATGTATTTATGCATACATACATGCATGAATGTATGCATTCAAGTATGAAAATATGTTTCAATACACTTGCCAGATAATACCCTCTGACTACCTCTCGAAATGCCACACAGTGCAGATACAGGTATCTCATTGTTCTAAATAAATGCATTTCATAGTTGTTTTAAATGTATGCTGAATGTTGGCAGTAGATGAACATTTGTCAATTCATGTACTCAAGTAACATTCAATTTTCAGTAGCTTGAAGTTTTACAACAATTCTACTAAGTTCATAATTGGCAAAAACGAGAAAAAAATGCTGTTAGAATTAAAACATAATGAATGCTAAAGTGCAAATATCTTAGAGAAATTGCAGAACTCTTGGAAAGTGCCCCAGAAACAAAATAATGTAATAATGCAAATTATACCAGAAATTTCTAAGACACCATAAAATTAAAAAGTATAAACAATAAATCCAATTTGACATAGTGCAATTAAATATCGAATTAAACATCATGCAATTGTGCAATCAAACAGTGACGCAATGCTATATGAGAAACTAGCAATACGATCTATTTGTAGTTCACGATTCTATTCAAAGTGAGGAGATACGAAGACAAGAAGAGAAAGAGAAAGAGGAGAAACGGAGACAAGAAGAGAAAGAAATGCGACAGGAAGAATTACGTCTTCAGAGAGAAAAGGAAGAGAAGGCAGAACGTCTTCAGAGAGAAAAGGAAGAGAAGGCAGAACGTCTTCAGAGAGAAAAAGAAGAGAAAGCAGAAAATGCACGACAGGAAGAATTACGTCTTCAAAGAGAGAAAGAAGAATTGCAAAGGCAGCAATTTGAAATTCAATTAGAGCAATTGAGAAAAGATAGAGAAGATGCTGAAAGGAGAAGATTAGAGCAGATGATTGAATTTGAAAAGGCGCGGAAAAGTGACGAAGAGATACGTCAGCAACAGATTGAAGAGAAGAGACTACGTGAAGAAGAAAAGGAAAAAGTGCGAATTTCAGAGTTGGAGCGAGCAGAACAGGTTAGACAAGAAGAACTGAAATTACAGAAGAAGGCGGAAGCGGAAAGACAAGAACGTTTAAAGTTGGAACAACAAAAAATAGCATTAAAAGAAGCACAACTCAAAGAGGAGAAGCGAAATAGAGAAGCTCAAGAGCAAAGAAGAGAAGAAGAACGAGAAGAACAGAAAAGGAAACAGGAAGAAAGTGAAACGATGGTTTCGAAAATAAAGAAAATTGGTGATGCCATGAAACACGTGTTACCTAAAATGCCAAACGATATGATGGAGGTGCCATTATATTTCGAAACGGTTGAGAATGCGTTTCGTAGTTTCAACGTGCAAGAACAATTCTGGGTGAAGTTACTATTGCCATTGATGACTCCGAAAGCTAGAACTGTTCTAAACAGATTGTCATTCGATGATTTAGACGATTATCAAGTCGTGAAACAGCACTTGTTAAAAGAATTCAAGTTGACACCGAGAGAGTACAGATCGAAGTTTATTGATGCGAAGAAGACAGCTGAAGAAACGTATACAATGTTTACAGCTAGGCTGAAGAACTTGCTGAACTATTATGTGAAAAGTCGCAAAGTGGAAAAGAATTTTGAGAAGCTGTTTGATTTATTAGTGGCGGATAAGTTGAAAGAATCACTACCACCAGGTCCACTACAGTTTGTGTTGTCGAAGGAAGGAACTGATTGTTACGAAGCTAGTGTTGTGGCAGACCTAGCAGACATTCATGTTAATAATCGAATTGGTTTGGCAATTCCGAATAAGACAAGTTTTGATTTTGTACCCAATGTAAAAAGAAATCAACAGTTCACTCCAAATTTTGGTTTTCATTGGAAGAGCAATCAAGAAACAGGAAATCAGTTCAGAGGTGCAGAAGTGAAACCAAATTCTCCGGTTGTTCACGAGAATAGAGAGTCGATGATGGCCAGACAACGTCCGGTATATAACAAGTCACCACCAAGGTTTGTCGCGAGAGAAGGCAATGCATCGTTTACTCCATATAAGAGAAAAGAAAGCATCGAACAACGAGGTGCAGTGGTGAAACGTTGTCACAACTGCGGATCAGACAGGCATTTGATGAAATTCTGTCCAGTTCCTGTTACAACCTCAAATTATGGAAAACAAGAACATTCGAGGGTGAATCGAATTCAAGTGGTTGATAATTCTGAAAGTCAAGCCACAGAACATCAGAACAATGAAACTGAAGTAAAGTCAGTGATGAAATGTCACCTTTCACCTGATATTCAGAAAGAAATTCTATTGCACAATGGAATGCAGAAAGAAATGGCTGGAAGAGATGAAAGTACAACATTGAAGAAAGTGGTATTGCAGTACGTCGAGGTAGAAATTCGTGGAACAGCAGGAAAAGAACCAATAAAAGTAAAAGCACTGATTGATTCTGGAGCAGAGGTTCCGGTGATTAGTGAAGAATTACTGGAAGGCATGAAGGTGGAGCAGATTGGAAAAGTGAACTTACAATGCGTGGCAGGAGATGCCATTCCTGCAAAGTTGGTGAAAGTTGATGTAAGGCTGTGTTGTAACGATGTGGAAGAAGAGGTAATTCCGCATAAAGTCAAATGTTCACTTACACCTTATGTGACATTGATGTGTGCTAGTATTGCAAAAATGGGAAGCACAGAAAGATTCTTGTTGCATCCAGAAATCATTGCAGAACTTAAAGCCGTGCCACAAGTGAAAATGATACAAGGAGATGTGCAAGCGAATGTAACGACGAGATTGCAGAGTCAGCGAAAGAAAGTGGTAGATGTCGAAGAGGAAAGTGAAACTGAAAGTTCAAGTGAAGAGGAAAACGAAAGTGATGATCAACAAAGTTTAATACAAGACGGTATAACAGCAGAAATGAGTGAACAAGAGATGGCTGCATGCAAGAATGGTAATCTAAATGAAACGAAAGAGGATAATGAATGTGATGTGGAGATAGCAGATTTGTTTCAAGAAAATGAGAAAGATGAAGAACAACAGATGCAGATTGCAGACGCAAGGAAATTCGAAGAACAGCAGAGACAAGATGAATCATTGAAAGCATGGTGGAATTTAGCGCCAGATAAAGAATCTGAATTCTGCGTGGTAAATGGCTTACTGTACAAGAGATATCGAATATTAGAGCAAACGATATATCAATTGGTGTTACCAAAAGAGCGACGAATGAAAGTGATGGAGTTGGCTCACGAATCAGTATTTGGAGGACATCTTGGAGAAGAGAAAACTAGAGAACGAATAAAGTTGTCTTTTACGTGGCCAAAGATGAGAAGAGATATAGTGAAATTTTGCAAATCATGTGAGAAATGTCAGTTAAAGGCAAGAAGTTTGGTGATGGACAGGGTTCCTATCACTCCAATTCCAAGAGAAGATGTGGCGTTTAGAAGAATTACGGTGGATTGTGTAGGACCAATCGAGCCAGCATCTGCTGCAGGTCACAAGTACTGTTTATGTATTGTCGATTCTTGCACAAGATGGCCTACAGTGTTTCTGTTGAAATCATTAACTGCGAAGGCTGTATGTGATGCTTTGATGGAGTTGTTCATGAACGTTGGTGTACCTTCTGTGATCACAAGTGACCAAGGAACAAATTTTACTGCGAGTCTGACAAGAGAATTTCTGAATTTAATGGGGTGTAGTCCAAGATTTGATACGCCAGGTCATCCAGAGGCAGCTGGATTAGTAGAAAGATGGAATCAAACATTCAAGAAAATGATCCATCATGTAATTGTTGACAATCCAAGGCAATGGCATAAAGTAATTCCGTTTACAGTGTGGGCATTACGAGAAGTACCGAATGCAACTACTGGAATTGCTCCTTATATGTTGGTGTATGGAAAGATTCCGCGTGGACCACTGGCAATTCTAAAAGAAAGTTGGACAAGAGAAATTAATTTACCACCTCATATTGGAATCCAACCAGAAAAGTACTTGAAAGACATGAAAGCAAATATGGAAAAAGCATTACTGTTTGCAGAATCATATACACGAGAGAAGCAATTACAGTATACGAATCAATACAACAAAAGAGCGAAACATAAAGAATTTGAACCGGGTGAAAAAGTTATTGTGTTGTATCCGACGTCAACAAATAAACTGATTTCACGATGGCATGGTCCATGTACTGTCATACAACGAAGGTCAAAGTACTCTTATTTGATTGATATGGGTGACGATTGTCGAAAGATAATTCACGCAAATAAAATCAGAAAGTACATTACAAGAGCAATGAGTTGTGGACTAATCGTTGAAGAAGATGAAGACTTTGGTTCAGTGGTTGAATTGCTGATGAAGAATGACTTGCAAGATGAAAAGAATTCACTGAATCTTGATCCTGAACAGATTAGTCATTTAACATTATCTCAACAAAAACAATTGCTGGAAGTACTGAACAGATATTCTGATCGATTTTCTGAAAAGCCTGGACTATGTACATTGGTTGAACATGAAATCGAACTGAAACCGGAATTTCGTGAAAAAGAATTTATGGCTTACCGAATTCCACTCATCTATCGAGCAGAAGTTGAACGACAAATTAAAGAAATGCTTCAAGCCAACATTATAAAACCATCTTCGAGCAGAATGGCAAGTCCGCTGGTAATTGTTAAAAAGAAAGACGGTTCTCTGAGACTTGCCTGCGACTACAGATACATTAACTCGTTCACTGTGGATTGTAAATATCCAATGCCGATTGTAAAAGATGTTTTGCACAAAGTTGGAAAATCAAATGTGATCTCGATTTTTGATTGTCGAAGTGCTTACTGGACTTGTCCTGTTAAGCAAACTGATCAATGGAAAACTGCTTTTGTTACTCACAATGGACTGTACGAGTTTACTCGTGTTCCTTTCGGAATGATCAACTCAGGAAGAACATTTGTTAAAGCAATTAACATGGTTTTACAGCCTATAAATGAATTTGCTGAGCCCTATGTAGATGACATTGCTGTGCATTCAGATGACTGGAAGATTCATTTACAGCATTTAGATGCATATTTAATGCAAATGAGACTGCATAACATTACTCTGAACTTAAAGAAATGTATCTTTGGTAAGAGTGAGGTAAAGTTCATCGGTCATGTGGTTGGTTCTGGAACGATTCAAATGAATCCAGATAGAATTGAAAGTTTAATTAATTTGAAAACCCCAGAAACGAAGAAACAAATTAAGCAATTGCTGGGATTTTTTGGTTACTATAGACAGTTTATCAAAGATTTTGCACAGATTGCGAAGCCTCTATCTGATTTGACAAGTAAACATGTTCCAGATAAGATTGATTGGACTGATAGACATCAACAGGCATTTAATTTACTTAAAGATGCTGTACGCTCTAAAGTTGTTTTATATGTTTTTGATGTTGGAAAACCTTTTAATTTGTACTGTGATAGCAGTGATTTTGCAGTAGGAGCTGTTTTAACACAGATGGATGATAAGGGAATAGAACGCCCTGTATCATTTATAAGTCAGAAATTGACTGACACTCAGAAGAGATGGGCAACTGTAGAGAAAGAAGCCTATGCTATTGTTTGGGCTCTAAATAAGTTGAAAGAGATAATAATTGGATCTAAAGTTCACATCTTTACCGATCACAATCCTTTAACTTATCTGACTGAATCTATGTCTAAGTCTGCTAAACTGGTGCGTTGGGCTTTAGCACTGCAAACTTTTGATGTAGAAGTTAATTATAAGAAAGGACGATTAAATGTTGTAGCAGATTGTTTATCTAGATTATAAGATTGTTTATTTTACTGTATTATATAGTATTAAGTTTATTGCATAATTTAGTACCTGATGATTTCGCAAATTTTTAAGTTTAATTTGCTCAATCCAAAGAAAGGGAAGGAGGTAATGTGAACTAATGTTTTGCATATATAATGAGCACAGGTGTTCCTTAGGTTGATATATATATATATATATCAACCTAAGGAACACCTGTGCTCATTATATATGCAAAACATTAGTTCACAGTATGTATATATGCATGCATGTATGTATGCATGCATGTATGTATGTATGTATGTGTGTCTGTGTGTATGTATGTATGTATATATGTATGTATGTATGTATGTATGTATGTATGTATGTATGTATGTATGTATGTATGTATGTATGTATGTATGTATGTATGTATGTATGTATGTAAACGTTGTTGAATGAACACTGCCATAATTGTGAAATATGTTGTCGGTCACCGGAAAATAAATTGAATTGAATATATGTGTATGTATGTGCGTATGCATGTGCGACGTGCGTGCATATGTATGTATACATGTATGTATGTATGTATTTATGTATGTATGTATGAATGATGTATGTATGTATGCATAATGAGTATGTATGAATATATGTTTATGTTTCCATTTATCCATCTAGGCATCTATTGACGTATATATATAATATATATTTATATATGCATATACGAATGCATGCATGTATATAGAGCATGAATCCATATATCTACGTATCCGTGTATGTGTGGCCGGTGCGTGTATTGAGTCGCGAGAAAGACGCCCATAGGCGTTGGAGAGCGCGAAGAGATGTAGCAACAACCGCAGCAGCAGCAGCAGCAGCAGCAGCAGCAGCATGGTTGCCTGCAGCAGTTGCAGCAGCTGGTGCTGATGCGAGGAAATGAGATTCGGAGATGGAGAGAGAGAGAGATGGAGAGAGCGACAAGATGTGTCGCTTGACTTTGGCGACGCAGATAAGAAGACTCGCTGATGGTAGACAGACTGAACACTGGTCGCAGAAGCTGAGCTCTGGACGATAAGAGAGGCGAGCCTGAATATCTAACACCTACGACGGTAGGTGGACCTATAACTAACCCGACGACAAAGACGACAAGATGGCGGACGACGCTTACACCCAAAACCGGAAATCGAACAACGAAGACCGGAAACCGATCAACAACGGTGAGCGCTTTGACTTGTGTCCTGAAGCTGTAGCCGTTCGCTCGCCCCCATCCGGTTCCAAAAGACGCTGCCCCCGGATGCTGAACTGCACCCGGATTCAGACGATCCTCCTCTTCGTCATCGCTGTCTCCTTCATCACCATCCTCTCCCTCGTGGTCGTCATCTTCACGCGACCCTCTTGCCATCACCCAACCCCCGCCAACCGCCTCATCGGTGGCAATGTACCACCCTCCAACACCACCGTGTCGTCGACCACGCCCGGCGATGCGAGGCTGGTCGAGGAGAGGCAGCGTTGGACGGACATCCGGCTGCCGAGATCAGTGGTTCCGTTCTTCTACCGTCTGACCCTGCGCGTTGATATGGACCAGTTCACCTTTTCCGGATCCGTTGAGATCGATGTGAATACCGTTGACGATACGGACCTGATCGTTCTTCACATGACGTCGCTGACCATCGATCCGAAGAATGTTTTCATAGTCGATCGTCCGGACGATTCTGAGGCTGAGCGGGGGCGCAGGGAGTCCCTCCGACGGGTCACGGTCTCACCCATCCACGACCTGTACATCCTCGAGACGAGACGGATGCTCCGTCAAGGCTCAAAGCATCGGGTCATCATCAAAGGATTCAGTGGCGTTATCAGCGAAGACCTTCGAGGTCTCTATAGAAGCGTCTACAAGGACCAAAATGGAAGACTGAAGTAAGTCACAACGAACTGCAAACTCATGCTCCCCTTATAACCCTCCTCAATACATTCTATCACTCAACCTCTCCAAACATCCTCATCAATATTATTTATCTTTCATCCTTTCCTCAAATCCTCATCAATTCCTCTCCTCTCATTCTATCCTCAAATCCTCATCAATACCATCTATATCTCATTCTCTTCTCAAATCCTCATCAATATCATCTACCTCCAAAGCTTCTCACTTGAAAATAGAAGGCGATTGGAAAATCGATCGCGCTGGATTGAGTAGGTGATCGATGCGCGGTCGACCTCGGGACCTTTTGTGTACAGCGTATTTTGTGCATCGTATTCGTATAGCTGCATATGATTGTCCATTAACTGCTAGAGTACATGCAACACTTATTAACCGTCGATTAGCCTCCTCTGCTTGTCGGTGCAATGTTGTATCGATCATAGCCTGAACTTTCACAATTAATGTACATTAGATATATAAAATGATGGTCTGGCTCCAATGTCCTATTGGAGTCTAACTCATCGAATGCGATCGATTTACCGATCGACCATACCTTTACTAGGCGATCGACCAAGGAGATCGATCGATCGACCGCCTCAAATGAGAAGCTCTGTCTACATTTCATCCTTTCCTCAAATCTTCATAAATACCATCTACCTCTCATCCTCTCTTCACCCTCTCTTCAATACCATCTATCTCTCGTCCTTTCCTCACATCATTATATAGCTCATGCAATTATATTCCTGCCTCTTTCAGTCTCCTTGCATTGTCCACTACGCTCTTCAACCAGACTTGCTCTTCTAGTTCCTCATACTAGAACAGCTATGATTCAGTCCCGGTCCTTTGCCTCAATCGGTCCTTCTCTTTAGAATGCTTCCTCATACTATAGAACAGCTATGACTCAGTCCCTGTCCTTTGCCTCTCTTTGGAATGCGCTGTCTCCATCTACTCTCTGTCGGATTCTAGCTGATAACCCCTCCTCCTCTTTTGCTTTTGTCAAAACCTATTTCTTCTCTCGTGGCCTTGTGCACTGGAGTGCCTCTGAACGGTTCACCCTGCTAGAGGCGCTTTACACTGCTAGAGGCGCTTTACAAGTGTTTGAGTACAATATTATACAACACAATACAAATGTATTATTATTATACAGTACATGTACAGTGTACACGTATGCATATTTGCACGTATATATGTATGTATATACGTTTGTATGTATGTAAGTATGTAAGTACGCATGTATGTAGGGCCTGCACAAATAAGTATATATTTATTCATTCACATTTATTCATTCACAGGACTTATAATTATATAGGGCCCCTCAGAGATACCCACTAAGAAAAGCTCCCAGCCCAGCTCCGGCGATAAAGAACAGCTTTCAGATGCTTGTAAAAGGTGTATGCACATTCCATAGTTTAAAGAACATGAAGATATGAAGGAAGGTTATTCCACGTGGTCGGCCTATCCACTAAAAAGACAACATCGCGTCTTTGAGGTGCACTCAAAGGCAACAGCAAGTTCACCTCGAAATGCAGAACGAAGATTTCCGCGGCCAGCCAAACCTGAGGTGGTCAACAAAGCACCCGCAAGTAGGTAGAGGGGTCCCTAACT
The DNA here is from genome assembly GCA_020284085.1 of Aporrectodea caliginosa. Taxonomy (NCBI): domain Eukaryota; kingdom Metazoa; phylum Annelida; class Clitellata; order Crassiclitellata; family Lumbricidae; genus Aporrectodea; species Aporrectodea caliginosa. The sequence goes on from JACEVL010006450.1 coordinate 787,512, forward strand.
GGCACCGGCAGACCCAGACCGAAATCTTGAATTCAGTGAGCTGGAAAACGGACAGCCAATGAAACACGTCACTCATATAGTGCGAGACATGGCCAAATTTTTAAATACCATCAAGAAGCATAAGCTTATAGCAGCTGAGTGCAGCACGCGCTTAAGCTGTTCAATGCGCCCCAAGAGGAGGATAACATGGACGGCGCTGCTGCACTAATTTCGGCAGCGTCATCATGTGTGCGAACGCTGTCATCTGTGGGCCTGTGGCTGCTCTACTCTATCGACGCAACTTGTCTTAGAGACTATTAACATCCATGCCACCTGTCTGCTTTCCATGGGAATTCGTGTGTGCGTGGGTCAGCCACTTGTGACTCTTTCAGCTTACTGTGTATTGTTTTGCTAACTGATGTAATATTTTCGTTCGTAATGACACTTAACATCATAATAGACTAGCGCAGAGAGCGCCTCTGAGTAGGTCTCTTGAAGAGGCGCAATAAAAATTCTCAGAATGGATGAATGAATGAGTAGCCTATTCAGTTCTACTACAAACAAACACCTGAACAAGGGTGAGTACGGGCATTGCGTGAAAGTGAACGGGAAATTACCCGCAATTGTAAAAAGCAAGCATGCTCTGCATTTAAGAGATTTGGGTGTTCAGAGAAGAAAATTCCTGATCAAGAACAACCCTAAGATTGTGGAAAGGTGTTGAGAAGACAAAAATGAAAGAGTCCTGAGCATCCATTTTTGTCAAGTGCTGCTCATTACCCAGTCAGATAATTTGTGTTTTGGATGTGTTGAGTTGCAGACAATTGTACGACATCTTTCTTTATGTCTTTTTGACCTTGTAGAGATAATATTTTGACCTTGAAGAGATCATAGTGTTTGACCTAGTAGAGATTCGTATTTTGACCTTAAAGAAATTATAGTATCTGACCTTGTGGAGATGATGGTACTGTGACCTTGTTGCAATAACGGCATTTTGACCTTGTACAGTTTATAATATTCTGACCATGTAGCGATTACTGTATTTTGACACTATATTTTAATTGTGGCATTTTGACATTGTAGATTCTTTGACATTGTAGAGATTGTAGTATTTTGACTTATGAAGATCGTAGTATTTTGATCTTATAGACTATAGAGCAGGCATGTGCAACTTCTTTCAACAGAGGGTCACATTGGGATTTTAAGGGCAGCTCGGGGCCCGTATATATGCCAATCGCAGGCTAATTTCTGCAGATTCATTTGCCCCAGAAGATTAGTCAATATTAATTTTAGTCAAACTAAATATTGCAGAATAACCGTAAAAGTAAATGAAGATAATTTTTATGATAAAATCTAATTATCCTATAATACCTACAGTCAATTTAAAAAAAACAATATATGTCTTAAGTTTATTCAGTTTTAAAAATACCTAAACGGATAAAAGGTTCCCCAGTGCCAGGTATACAATGTTAATATAAAAGACATGCATGTCAAAGGCCGGTTCAAAGGTCCTCAGGGGCCGGCCCCGGCCCGCGGGCCGTATGCTGCCCAACCCTGCTATAGAGTAATTATATAGCGGTATATTACGCAAACCTAAATTCCTTTATAAGCTTATGAATATAAAGCAAGATATCTATATAGCGCCTTGCTAAAGGCTGCCAGAGCCGTTATTCATGACAGTCTATATCAGATAGGGTTATGATCAAGATGAGCGACGCTGACTGAAAGTGCAGTTTCAGTTGTGTCGCACAGACTGAAAAATTCATTCATTCATTCATTCATTCATTCATTCATTCATTCATTCATTCATTCATTCATTCATTCATTCATTCATTCATTCATTCATTCATTCATTCATTCATTCATTCATTCATTCTGAGAATCTATATAAGTTAGCACCTCTTCAAAAGACAGGTCTACTCAGAGGCGCTCTCTGCGCTAGCCTATTATGATGTTAGACGTCATTACGAACGAAAATAATATTGCATCTGCTTTCAGCTCAATCAATCAATCAATCAATTTTCGTTTATTCGTCGGAACAAGTTGCCATTATAGGCTCATCTCGCTAATACATTCCTAAGTGAGGTCAGTTCAGCTGTAAGATCAAGTTGCTTGTTCCGGTAACCAGAGTAGGCCTACTTACCGATGCACGGACCTATGCCACTCACTGTCCGTACTCTAGTAGCGCCAGTCTCAAGCCTGGACAGAGGAGGAGGGCGACGCTAAACGTCTCTGTTATGATACAAAGTCGTTAAACAGAAACTAACTGTCTTCATGCCTCTGTGGCCCTCTGCCTCCTTACCTCTCTACCTCTCTATCTGGCTCTCTGGTCTTTGCTCTCTGTGATTCTGCCTCTCTGCTCTCTGTCTGCCTCCCTGCCTTCCATCCTCTTTGCTCCTCTCTCTCTCTCTCTCTCTCTCTCTCTCTCTCTCTCTCTCTCTCTGCCTCTCTGCCTCCCTTCCTACTCTTTGTTTGCCTCACTGCCGCTGTACCTTTCTACATATTTGTCTTTCTACCTCTTTCTCTACCTATCTGCCAACGCTCGTGAATAAGCTGGTGCCCTGCGCTTAGTTTTCAAGTGGTGCTTTAGAAATGTGTGGTTTACGATTACAATTACGGTGTCCTCTTCCCTAACTCTCTCCATCCTTTCCTTCCCTACCTCCTATTTTTCTTGCTCCTCACATTCATTTGTTTTCCTTTATCCTCTCTTTCAATCCTTCCCTCATTCTTCTCTTCTTTCATTTTCTCCGCACATAGCGTTCTTTCTTTCGTTTATACCTTTAAACTTCATCTTTCATTTCTTTTTCCTTTCTTTCCCAATCTTCCTTGTCCTTAATCCACATTCCTGCAATTTTATAAAACTAACTACATCTACTTGACTAGTATACTGTTACAGTGTTACACAGAGCCGGCTTTAGATAGGCGATATCGGCGGCTGCCTATATATATATATATATATATATATATATATATATATATATATATATATATATATATATATATTTATTTAAATATATATATATATATATATATAGTCTGTTTTCAAGGGGCGGCAACTTCCGGCAAAATAAAGCAACAGAAGCATATTTTGTCTTGCAATTTAACTATTAAATATAACAAATGGCGGCACTTTTGTCCTTGACTAATGCCTATAGCATAAAACTGTCAAAGGCTGCCTCTGTGACTACATATAAGAAGCATACCATGCTTTTAAGCCGATGAAATTTATTTCCGAGTTCAATGATCGCAGCTTTCATGTCTTAGAAACCATCCCGCGCCATTCCACGACATCATCCACGCACATAACCCTTCAGAAAAAAGCCATAAAAAGAGAGGAAAGACGACTTAAGTTCATCCCTTTGAAACTGATCGTATCTGCTGCGGTCAAACGTCTCCTGTATCGCTCTAAATTCTAAGGTTCCATTAGCCAAGAAAGGCCGATGAAGTATACATATTATATGAAGGAACATTTGCCTAAAGATTTAATATGGGCAACCCTCCCACGACCAATAACCCTCCCTATCCCCGTCCCTCCCTTATCGGGTGAGATACATTGAGCCATAACGCCTTGGGCGGTTCTCACTGCCTTGGACGTGTATTTAACAGGTGTATCGGAAATTAAGGAAAGGCTCAGTTACCAAAAACTTTGGGCTTCTGCATAAACATGGCAGCCTGAAACAATAAAACTAAAGATAGATGGGTTTTCTAAGGTCATCTGACCTATCTGTTACACGTATCAGGGTACATAAAACGTCGGTGTCCCGAGATATTCTATCCCCCCCTAAAGCATACCCCCCGGATGGAATAAACCGGTTTAGAGTATCCGGGGGATAAACCATTCTTCCCCGCTCGTCATACGCATAACGTTAGGGGCCGTCCATAAATGACGTCACGCAATTTTGGCCGTTTTTGAACCCCCTCGTCACACTTCGTCACAAAAGTTAACACCCCCTTGAAAAATGACGTCACAAAGCTCTGACCCCCCTAAAACCAAAATTCCATGGCGAAGCAAAATGCTCTTTCGTGGAACAAATAGGGAGAGCATGCATATTTTAAAATCTAACGGTGACCAAATATAAAAATAATTAGAAAATTATTAATAATGGTGCCCGTATACATTAAAATAATACAAAAATAATGAAAATTTAATACTCACAATTAGTGCTGTTATTGTTAAAATTAAATTGTTGTTAATTGTGAAATTTAAATACATAGACCTGGTGTGACGTCACACCTCTCAGACCCCACCCCATGTCACACAGCGTCACAAATTTCCGATCCCCCCTCCCCTAGGTGCGTGACGTCATTTATGGACGGCCCCTTAGCCAAGACGAAAATCCAGTCAAAATCACCAAAAACGAAGTAAGTTAATTTCAGGTCGACGTACAAACTAACGATACGCAACTTAAAATATTTTAAGTGTACAATAAATCCAAGCAGTACGACTGAATACACTTAGAAACCGCCAAAAATGCAAACTAAACAGAATACTACCTTTCGCTAAGGGAGATACTCATGTATGGGGGATACTTTATTTTGTGACACCGGCAAAATATGCATTCGAGTGAAGTCATATTAACAATGTCGTTTAAGGCCGTGTAACGTAATACAGTGTTTGTAATGTAGTGATGAAATGTTGTCAGAAGAAGAAGTCGAAGAAGAAAAAGAAACTGGTGAGGAAGATGATGATTATGAAGATGAAGAATAAGAGCAATGTGCTGAGCTAACTTGACCTTTTTCTGGTTGGAACATGTCCTGATTGCCACTATTCACCCTCTTCTATCGTGCCCTGGTCTAGCCTACACAACCTTACCCAACCCTATCCTATCCTATGCTACCTTATACACTAATTTACCCTAGCAGGACGTTAAGCAGTTCTGCATAATATTAAAATTAGTATTTATTTTTCACCAAGCAGTACAATTTGGGTCTTTGCGTAAGCTGAAGACTAAACTGCAAGTCCTTCAATACACGGATTCCAAGTACAGCAGTTTGGAATTCTTCCACTGCCGTCCAAGGGCACAGAAAGAAAACGAACGCGTCCCAAAGTCCCTATGGAACACGGAACCTTTTATATGTAGGCCGAAAACACGGAACCCGCAAAATCCCGAACTCATCCTGTGAGATTACACTGAAGTTGCAACAGATAAGAATCTCGACACGACCAATGTTTAACCGGAACCATTAGAGGATTCCACCAGAGAATTCCATCAGAGGATTCTCCGGATTTCCGGAAACACAGATCGATGTCTGTTTCCAGAACTATTCAGTCTTCCCGTTAATTCCTTCGAAACTATTCCCCTCTTTTCCCTGGACGGACGGACGACAGATCGGCCGCCATCGATCGCCTCTCGCCCTACGCCGACCCCCTACAGCCGCGGCCAGACCCACCCGCCCGCCCGTCTTGCCCGGCCAGTGTGTCGACCGAGAGACGCGGCCGACCTTCTGACCCTCGTCGGCCGCCGACCGATCGATTCCCGCAGGAGAGACTGACCGACAGACGGAAGGATTGCCGTCGGTCGTTGGCGGCGGCGGCGGGTAAATTATGCTCTACGGTCGCAGCTCTCCCTGGCTGCGGAATGTGCCCTACTACTAGGGTAGATCTGTGCAGGACAGGGCAGAGCAGGGTAGGGTGGGGGCAAAGTATAGGTTATGGCAGAGTAAGGCGAGGTATGATACAGACTTTAAGGATGCCGTTGCTGGTGTTGATGATATACATGCTGTAGCTGAGTCATGTCGGTACAACTGTTCTACTATCATAGCAGTTGCAAATGTTGTTGTAGTGCTATATGCTGTCCATTAAGGGTGCGATTTGTAGGGGAAATTTCAATTTGGCTGACGCAGACCATCCGCATGCTGGGGTGATATCCGACATTCCAGTCAAGGATATTCTCCGTCCACTCTCTGCCACGTCACTGCGTCCTCTCAGATCCTCAGACCGGCTTGACCTCTTCGTACCCCGTGTTAGGACTACAATGGCTCAATCCAGATCCTTTGCCTGCAATAGGGCCCTCTCGCTATGGAATGGATTTCCTCCTTCTCTAAGCTCTACCATCCTCTCTGGTGGCATCTCTACCTCTTTCTCTCACCTTAAAACCTTCCTTTTCTCTCGAAGTACCTAGCAATGGAAGCGCTTCTGAGAGGCCTATGCTGTGAGAAGAGCTGTATAAATGATCAAATACAGTAATATACAATGCAATGCCTGCTTCCAGGCAAGGATACCTATTTCCAGCCACGGATACCTGCTCTCCGCAGTCAAGTACTATGATCCTCAACTGCTCCGCTTGTTGATTGATTGACTCTAATCGACTTCATTATTGCTTTCTTGCTACGAAGTTTATATAGCACCATTTAAAGAAGTAGACTTGTTCTCAGAAGCGCAATGAACATAGTCACACAAGCATCATCATATCACACCCGTCCTTAAATCACTGGTTGAAAATCCCTCAGCGTTTCACTCCAAAGTCCTATTGCCAATCTGCAACTCCCTCCCTACAATACTCTCAGCCAAAATTAACTTCGTGAACTCTTCACCATCCAACCACTCTGCTGCATGTCTACCCAATCCTCCTCCTATCTCTCTTTCTTCCCCAGTCACTACTCGCCCCAAAGTCTCCAACTGATCCGTATTCCTCACGCTGGACCTCGACGCTGGAACGATCTTCCCTCTGAATGCCGCATACTCTCGGATCCTTCACCAATTTCGCCACTCACCCACCGTTATCTGCCTCAGACCCCTCTACTTATCACCCCACAGGCTTTCTATTCCAAATTGAAGTCTCACATCTTCAAGAGTTCGTATACCATAATCCATTCGATCCTCCGCCTTCCAAGCTTTCTCGTACTCAACGAAACCCTCCGTAACAGCTATCTCCTATCTTCTGTCTCCACTTTCTGGTCTCTCTGGCAACCGGACTCGGACCTCCACAGGACATCTCTGGACAACCCTTCTGACACGACGCAGCGCTGGTGAAGAAGCTGGTGCCCTGCTCTTAGTTTTAGAGTAACGCTTTAGAAATCTATAGTTTACAATTACGATTACGCTATAATCAGATTGGTCACCTTGGGTCATGTGCAAAATATATACACGGATAAAATATATATTGACAACATAATTTCAACTACAGGAAAGAAGAAGCATCTAGTCCACTTCTCAATTTTGCAAGTTGGTCACGATGCAAAAATTGTTATTTGAAGTGAAAACTAGGAAGCCATTCGTTTGTCCAATGTTAGCGACATCTTGCAGAGAACAAATGAGACAAAACAACTAGCAAAAAGACAAGATTCCAAAACTATTTTATTTTGTGAAGACACTTTTAGGAAATAAAAGTAGCCGGTATAATAAAATCTGTAACTCTTTGTAACTGCAGAAAAATTATGGCTCCAGTTAGGTGGGCCTTGTCAGTGAAAGGAGGGATGCAATGTATTTGCATTTATTTGCATGTTTTGAATTATCGTTAATCCGTCTTCGAAGACACTTTCAAACAGAATGATTTGCGACGGTTGGAAGTGAAGGTAATGAAACGACTAACAATATCTTCGATTGGTTGATTCCAGCGACGTTTGATGCTGATGCTATTTCTGATGCTGGCTTTGAAGCTTGTTGCTGATGCTGATGTTATTTGCGATGCTGGCTTTGATGGCAATGATGTTGCTGCTGATGATGTTAGCGACAACTTCTTCTTCTTCGTTTCGTCTGTTAGGTATCTGGCGACCTCTCAGCTCCAATCGATCGATGCCAGGAGAGTGTTTCCGTGCTTCGACGAACCAGACCTTAAGGCCAGGTTTAACGTCAGCATTATTCATCAACAAGGTAAATAATGACAATAACACTAATAAACAATAATAAACATTATAATAATATATCTACTACTACTACCACTGCTATCACTACTTCCACTGCTAAAACTACTACTACTGCTACTGCTACTGCTACTGCTACTGCTACTACTACTAGCCTACTACTACTACTACTACTGCTGCTGCTGCTGCTGCTGCTGCTGCTGCTGCTGCTGCTGCTGCTGCTGCTGCTGCTGCTGCTGCTGCTGCTGCTGCTGCTGCTGCTGCTGCTGCTGCTACTACTACTACTACTACTACTACTACTACTAATAATAATAATAATAATAATAATAATTATTATTATTATTATTATTATAATAATAGGCCTAATAATAGAAGCAATAATAAATATGTCGCATGACCAATGAGGATGACTTTAGAATGTCTGCAGATGTGTGAGTGTGTGTGTGAGCACGTGGGGATTTAACTACAGTTGTAAAAGAAACAAATTCTTTAATGAAAATAGTAGGATTATATCTGCTGGGTGCTGCGAGCGCTTCACAAAAGTCAGGAATGACAGCTTCGATGCGGAAACAGAAACAAGATAGGTCCAATCTAGATACGTCGAGGTTTTTTAATCCTATAGTTAGTTTCCAAACTGTTCTCTGTTTCTTGGCTGTGTGTGACCACAGAATGATTGAATAATGTGTGGGAATTATGGTAAGTGGTAAGACGATTAAGTTAATGACACACAGATCTGGTATTGTTTAAACGTCAGAGCCAAATAGCGTTTGGAACGGATTCTCTGCAGTTCGCTCGGTTGTCAGGTCGAGCCAGTGCATTCGCGGAGTTGTACGGCTTCATTTCCCGCAAACACATGAAGCTATGTGTGAACGCATTGGAAGCATTAGGCCTATTCGATTATGTCCTTGGGGGCAATAGAATGTGAAAGGCACTAACAGAGAAAGGAGCAAAGCAAGAGAGAGGGACAGAAACAGATAGCGAGGGAGGGAGACAGAGAGAAAGAGAGAGAGGTGGATGGAAAAGACATTTTGAGGAATATTTCTAATGCTTAGAAACATTGCTTGTTAGCAGCTAAATTCAGTTCTATTATCATTAAATAGTGAATTTTAAAGAGCTAAACATATGAAACTCATCGAATTGCCTTCTCACTGAGTATTTCCTTAACCGTTGCGCTATGTAATCGTTGCCGATATAAAGAAGGGATACATGTACCTACTTCTAGGGTTCAAGTCGTTGTCGAATATGCGCCGCGTGAATACGAGTCGATTGGAGGATGGTTGGGTGAAGGATGAGTTCGACGAGACACCCATCATGTCGACCTACCTCCTGGCGTTCATCGTCGCCGACTTTCAGCACCGTGAAATGATCACCGATGGGGGATTAAAGGTCAGAGACAAGATCGATCGATCAATTACACCGTTACTAATCGATGCGAGAAGAAGGAAGAGGGAAGGAGAGGAGGAAGAGGAGGAGGAGGAGGAGGAAGAAGGAAGACGAGGAGGAGGAGGAAGAAAAAAGGAGGAAGAGGAGACATAGGATCAGGACAAGGAAGGAGTAGAATGAAAATGAAAAGAGGAAGTGTGAAGAAATTGATAAAGTTGATAAAAAAAGACGAAAAGTAGGAAGAGACTGAAGACAAAGATGAAGAGACAGAGGAGGAAGAGCTAGAGGAGGAGGAGAAGGAGGATGAGGCGGAGAAGAGGATGAATAGAGGAAGGAACCAGAGAAATGGAAAGAGAAGGAGACAGAAGGAGAATGAAGAGCAGAAGCAGAAAATGGAGCAGAGATACAGAGGGGTGACGATGTCATCCATGATGTTATGGAAAAGAATAAAGGCAGGAGTTGGTTGAATGAAGGAAAAGAGCAAGAGGAAGGAATAGATAGGATGGGGAGGAGGAGTATGACATAGACGAGGTTAAGTTTCATGTAGCAGTGGGACAAACCCAGAAGAATGTAGATAGTTCTACGATGTAGCCAATGTTTGTACAGCTTCGATTGTAATAGGAAGGCATTTACACGTGTAGAGTTAACTACAATGCGAATTGATGGATTTCTCTGTCTTCTTGATTCGGCTTTCAATCATCCTACTCAGGGACTAAAATGTTTCTAATTTCTGTAAACTATGGGCCTAAGGGATGTTAACAATACTGGAAAAGAGTATTGGCAATACCAGTAACAATACTTCCTAAAAAATTATTGGCAATAATTCCCACTGCTACATGAAACTTAACCTTCTTATACCAATACTATTCATTAAAAGTAAGGCAATACCAATATCAATACTTTATGTAGGTCTATTCGACTTATATAAAATTCTGAGTCTATTGTTCTGGTTAAACTGGTTAATTTTAATCGACTACAGAAATGCTAAGAAATCTAGTGATAGGAAGATTGACTTCTGCCAACTGTCGTAATGTTTCAGATACGAATCTGGGCAAGACCTGACATGTACAATCAGACTGAGTACGCTCTGACCTTTGCCATGAGAGCTTATCAGTTTTTCTCTGAATACTTTGGAACACCAGAGGTCGTCTCTAAAGCCGGTAAAAGTGAACTGAATATATCCAAATCAAACATTTCATCCAGCTGTCATCACCATCATCATCTTCATCTTCATCTTCATCATCATCTTCCTCTTCCTCTAATTCTTCTTTATACATATATTTGTATTTGTATGATGATGATGCTGATGATGATGATGATGATGATGATGATGATGATGAGTGCTCTGCCCGAAGGCAGGTCCATTGGCTTTTACGCCACCCGGGGATGAGATGAGTGAGGTCTGAGGTGGTTTCCCGTTGCCTTCCTCACAGACAATAATGTGAGCGAGCAACTTGTCCAAGGTCGCTATACGCAGTGGCTTAAGGTAGATTCGAACCTGCGACCCTCCGGTCACAAGGCACAGAACATACCGCTACACCACCGCGCCCCACGAATGAATGTATCGGTAATCCGGTATCTATGGATATGCATGTGCCGTACCGGCATGTAGGGCCTATGTATGCATTTATCTTGACATTTATATAGCGCTTTACAATAATTATTATCTCAAATGTGCTCTTCTTCCTTTTTCTCATCCCATCCAATTGTACTTCCAGCGATGCTCCCTGCCCAACTCTGGCAATTTGACCTCTTACTCGCTGCCAAGTTAGTTTGGCAATTTCAACCTTAAAGTATATAATATTGACATTTTAATACCATTTTCAATACAAGCGTTTAAAAACAAATTTTTGGCATTCATTAGTCACAATGGCAAGCCAACTTCCACCATACAAGTACATTTGGTGAATTACGACAAGAATAGTGTCATCCATCAGTATACACAAAAAGCACGGGTTTTAAACTCCGCCACTCTTTGTACTCTCACAGTGCCAGTCCCAAGCCTGGATGAAGGAGGAGGGCGACGCTAATGATCCTTGTATATATCACACAGTGTCGGTAAACTGAAACTACTACTACTACTACAGTCTATCAGAATTTTCTGATGAAGACACTGAATTGCTGGTAATCAGAAGTTACAAGACACAGCTCGAGTGTGACTGGTGATGTTGGTGTTGGTGTTTAGATCACGCGGCGATTCCTGACTTTAGCGCTGGAGCGATGGAGAACTGGGGTCTGATCCTGTACAGGGAAACGGCGCTCCTCCACGACGATTCCGTCTCTTCCATTTCCAACAAATACTGGGTCTCACTCGTCATGGCTCACGAGATCGCTCACACGGTCAGTCCATACACAGGACGTAGCATAGGCGTATTCCTGCCATGCAGCATGCCTACACGGAGCCCATAATTATAGGACGCATATTCCCCATAATTTTATGAGGTCCGTATTGAGTCCATATGGGTCCAATCTTACGCCCATGAAATTGCAGGCAGGGATATTGAGTAAATTCAAATCGAGAGAGAACCTGAATTCCTATTGGTCCCGGATATTGCGTAAGAAAGAACCTGAATTCCAACTGGTCCCGGATTAGTTAAAGCTGGTTCCACGACAGCTTTCGTTACTATTTATTATTTAATTGTATTTGCCTATGTGCTAACTGTTTCATTACGTAAAGTGAGTTCTACATATATATAGCATTCCGCGTGGGCCCAAACAAAAGTTGCACCTGCATGTAGGCCTATGCAAACGGACAACGGTGGTGAAGGATCTTGCCTGATGGATTCGTTAGGATCGAAGGTACACGATTGGCTGTAGAAAATTCTGTAAATATATTAATATGGAGCATGCATTGCTACTAAAGTGTAAGAAAATCCGAGATTGTTACGTTAATGCGCAGTTCACTACGCCACAAACCAAAGGTAAAGGCAAAGGTACAAGCAAAGGTCGAGGCAAAGATAAATATAAAGGTAAAGAATAAGTTTAAGGTAAAGGTAAAGATAGAGATAGAGGCAGGCCTACATGCAAAGGTAAAGATTAAGGTAACGATTAAGGTTAAGGTAAAGGTAAATATTAAGGTAACGATTAAGGTTAAGGTAAAGGTAAATATTAAGGTAAAGATTAAGCTTGAAGTAAAAGTAAACGTAAAAGTGAAGGTAAAGGCTGCGTGTTTTGCGTATCTTAGTGGTTTGGAAACATGGTGACTATGAAATGGTGGGACGATCTTTGGCTGAACGAAGGATTTGCCAACACCCTCATGTACTTCGCCCTCGACACCATCTACCCTTCATGGAAAGTGGTCAGTGTCATAGATGACGCTCTCGTCTTGTCGCTCTATAAGTTTAATCAACGACGAACTATTCAATCAATAGCAGTCGTTTTTCGTCATCAGCTTCGTCAGACGTCAACGTTATTATCATCGTCACTGTTGTTTCTTTCGTGATAATCACAATGACATTGATTGTCTTCGTCATCATCATTCATAATTATCCCTCTGCACCTTTATGTGGCCCAATATAATGTGCACGTACGATTACGATAACCATCACAATTTGTTGTCATTATCTTTATCATTATCATCATAATAGTCATCATCGTCGTTATCACCGTCATCAATATCATCATCAACGTATGGATAGTTTCTGAATACTTGCTATATTTATATACGTAGTAAACATGGCTACATACATGTGTGGTGTTTGCCTTTGATCTCAAACTCCATGGACTAAGTTATTACGGGAACTTTTAGAACGTGATGTTAAAAGCCGACTGGGGACCATCTGCCTTCAAACTACTTATATTTCTCTTTCCAGTCAAATAATCGCAAATTCCATTTCACTGAGACAGCTTCTAAATTCTAACACTAGGCCTATCAGTGTATTTAAAATTTTAATGTACACGTGCAGTGCACGGTCTAGGCCTGACGGTCTATTATCTGTAGCAATTCTTATTATTATAATGTCAGGTGGACTCAATAAGCTCATTCGAACTTTTTCCCCGTTAGAACTTAGCCTTTAGGATAGTTTCAACCAATAATCACTGTGAATTACTGTGAATAAACTAAACTGTGCATATATTATGTAGACGTGCTTTGATTTCTGCTTGTTCAGTTTGACCAGCAGCTTGTCAACAACGTTTACCCGGTGATGACGAAAGATTCTCTGATTACTTCGCATGCCATATCGACTCCAATCACCCATCCGGACGATATAACCTCATTCTTTGATTCCATCTCATACGACAAAGTAAGTCATCTCGATTGAATTAAATCCACTTTTGAACTGATAAAGACAGTTTTCAATTATAATTATTCACTAATCATCAAATTATTATTACTATTTTTATTATCATTATTATTATCATCATCATCATCATCATCATCATCATCATCATCATCATCATCATCATCATCATCATCATCATCATCATCATCGTCATCATCAACATCATCATCGTCATCGTCGTCACCACCACCACCATCACCATCATCATCATCACCATCATCATCATCATCGTCACCATCATCATCATCATCATCATCATCATCATCATCATCATCATCATCATCATCATCATCATCATCATCATCATCATCATCATCATCATTATCATCATCATCATCATTATTATAATTATTAATGAGTAACTTTTATAGCGATGGTGTATAATGCACAAGGCATAAACTGATTGATGGTGCACCAAACTCCAGGCGTAATCAGGTCAATGCCCAGAATATCAGTCAGCCACGACAGAGAGACCCTGGTGGATAAGGATAAGCAGTTTGAAAAAGTAAGTTTTAACTTGAGAACGAAATGACATGAGCGACTGAGCGGAACGAGCGGATACAGGAAGAGAGTTTCAAAATCTGGCTTTAGCAACCGAAAAGCTCGCTTCCCGTGAACAGTTGTAATCCTTGGTATGAAGAAGAAGAAGAAGAGCAGTCCCTTGAGCTAACCCTGAGGCAGCCATGGGTATGAAGTGTTAGCGACTTCATTTTCTTAGCCTCGGCATATGAGGGCGGGTGGCCAATCCTCTCCCTCACCGTCTCATCTTCCCACCGACAGTGTACGGTCAGTGTACTCATCATAGCTGAGTTGGCTATAGGGGGTGCTCTTGGAACAAATTTTCTGTCCTGGCGGGGATTTTAACCCCCGATCTCTCGATTGACAGTCCAGCGCACTAACCACTAGTAAGACTATCGAGCACCCCTAATCCTTGGTATGGCCAAACGACAATCAAGTAAACTCGTTGAATTTGATAAGTCTAGAGAATAGGGATTTAATTTAACTATTGTGGTTCCGTACAATTTAATGAATTATAAGCCCCAATGTTAAGAAGGTTCTTTGCTGAAAAGGAAGCTAATGCAATGATTTAAGTACAGGGATTATATACTCATGTTATCAGTTAATCATACGTATAATATAGCAACTATCAATCAATCAATCAACAAATATGCATAGAACATAGTAAATTTAAATTAAATACACTTTATTTACTATTTATCGATACACAACACTGTACCCAGTTAAATACTAGGCCTACACACGGGATACTATAGTAATAAATACATATATTTGGATTCTGTTAATGCTATGTAGTTACTATATCTTAATGTAATATATTGACTGCTGGCTGTGTTTGTATAGGGTATGGCTGTTCTGCGCCTGTTGCGAGGGTTTCTGGGTTGGGATGACTTCCGTCGAGGACTCCAGGTAAGACGGTCTGTAAGCACTGAAGACATATATGTAGGACGAAGAGGAAAAGAAAGTATACATTGAAGAGGCAGTATGCAGTAGGGTGAGAAAAGGAGCAAGAGAAAGAGGAGGAGGAGGAGGAGGAGGACAGAGAGACAACATAGTGGACGCAGTAGGAAAGGAAGAGTAGAAAGTGTAGGTCTTCTAACTCTCTCTGTTCCTTATTCATTCATTCATTCATTCATTCATTCATTCATTCATTCATTCATTCATTCATTCATTCATTCATTCATTCATTCATTCATTCATTCATTCATTCATTCATTCATTCATTCATTCATTCATTCGGGAATTTATATAGCGCCCCTTCAAGGAAACTACTCGGAGTCGCTAATGTATGCCTGTCTTGCCATATGGAATTTGGGATATGATGTACACATATTTATCGGTCCAAAAACATAGTCAAAGTAACATGATTTCATACCTTGGACAAGTTATTCCACTGGGCACAAAAGGGAACCCAGAAGGGACCAAAGTCCCGCTAATAGGGGAACCTATATGTACATAATGTAATGCTTGATGACGAACGATGGTTAAACATGATTCAGGTTATCAGAATCTTCTTCTTTTTCTGCTTCTTCATCATTATAATCTCCTCCTCCTCCTCCTCCTCCTTCTCCTGCTTTTCCTCCTCCTCCTTCACATCAACCCGCCTTTGCACAACATCTTTGTTTCATTTTCTGTCTATCTTTCACCTTTCCTCCGTTTCCTTTTTCACTCCCTCTGTTCTTTGGTTCTGTCTGAAGTGTTTTAACGTATTTCTTGTAGCGCTACATCACCAAATTCAAGTTTTCGAACGCAGAGATGTCTCAGCTGTGGCAGACATTCGAAGAGGCGTCCAATCACACCTATCGAATCGGAGAGATCATGGACACATGGACCAGACAAATGGGATTCCCCGTCGTATCGATTAGGCATCTGGGACACGATCGATACCGATTGGAACAGAATCGATTCCTCGTCAATACCGACGACACGTTTGATCCAAGCAGCAGTCCATACGGGTATCAATGACACGCTTCATTATCGACCACTACCACCACTATCATCATCATTGTATCCATCATCATCAACAACAACGTCATCAGCAGCACCCTTGTCATCATTACCACCCTTATTTTCATAATTGTCATTGCATCACTATCGCCAGAAGTAACATAACAGATAGAATTAGAAACAGTGTAATGGCCTTCATCATCATCACGATTACCATAATTATTATCACCAGCTTCATCGTCATCATAGTCATCGTCATCATCGTCGTCATCTAGCATCCGGGTAAAAGTCTAGAATTGGCGCAATAAAAATGATAGTGTACTGAGTTACATTCAGTCATCACAATCATTACAAACGTCAAAGTAAGCTTATAGCCTATGCATTCAGCATCGTTTGCCTATTTTAGTCGCTCGTGTATGTGTTTATATATAAAAAATTATATATACACACATATATGTATATATGTGTACTATATATATTTATATATATACATATACATTGTTGCAAGTTGCTCACGGAATGACAAGAACTTGATTGCAATAAGATAAAATTATATCATTGTAAAGGAGCAATACACCACAAAATATACATTCCAAAACAAAAGCACTTAGCCTATAGTCTAAGCTTGACAAAACTCTGCGGCTTCAACAAACAGTAGAATATCTTCAACAAGAAGCGGCGGCTTTTACACAATGCAACAACTCTCTCAGTCGCAGAAGACGCCCTAGACAAACAGCTAGGCGTCATATTCTGCTAGGAGTCACCTTTAACGGCTGTCCTTCACAAACACATCGAATAATGGAGTCTTGACAGCTAACAGAGAAACCGCGGTCTCGTCAGTCGCAAAAACTTAATTTGCCAAGCTCCTTGAACACTAATATGTTTCGACTTTTATGAGTTTCGCTTCTCGCCAAATGGCCAAACACTTAACATTCCTTCTATTATGGCCAAACATAACATGTCTAGCATTTCTTCTAAAATTGGCCAGACATTCTGAAATGGGCAAGACAACAATATATATATTCTATTTATGTATAACGGATTAGATATATAATTTTTATAAGATGTAAAGATATATGTAATTGTTTATAGCGATATATTGACGTGAAGACCACATACTTAGAACTGCATAGGCCCTGCATCAAATTCATGTTGTTGATGAAGTAGTTGTTGATGACTAAGGTACAAATGGAAAATTCCATTCAGCTACCGGATCCAAGGACAGACGGAAACAATGGTCACTTGGATGGACATGGACTCTGGTTAGTCATCACCCGTCATTTCAATAGGCAACAAGGGCGCTATATAAATCACCAAAATCATACACAGCATATCCAAAACCACGGTTGGCGATGAAGATGAAAGGGAAATGCCGCAGAATAACTGCTCTTACGAAGGGGAAAATGGTTTTTGATTTTGATTTTCAAGTGTTGCACGCAGGCCTATAATCTACCAGTGGTGTATACCAAGGGGTTGGGGGTTGGGAGTACGATCTCTCACGGCTCCAGGAGGGGGTGTGTATGTTAACGTTATCAGCATAAACGGGGGTTGTTGATTTCTGATTACATAACGGCCTGCAATAAGAAAATTAATTTAAGTCGACCAGAGTGGGGGATTTGTTCTCCCATTCCAAGTGGGAGGGAGGCGGGTAGACGCCAATGAATTTTGCTGTTGAAGAGATTTGAGTGCGACTAAGGTTCGACTAAACGGACGATAAGGGGTGCTGAGAAAGAAGGCATTTATCATTTATCAACCGCGACACCTGTTGGCTGGCAAGTTAAGAAACATGCTTTCGTACCTATTGACATATATACCGGTTGACAGATATGTAACGATTTAGCATCGAGACCGAGTGAAATGTATTCAGATCTCTTACAAGTTCTTCGAACTAATTATATCAGGGCAGAAATGTGCACATTTTTGGTGTGTCAGCCTAGACACTGTGATAAATTAACAATCTTCTGTCTCTGTCCGTCCGTCTGCCTGTCTGTCTGTCTGTCTGTCTGTTTCATTCACTATCTGTCTTTCATATCTGTCTGCCACGCAATTCTCAATTAAACAGACGCTAATAGTGCGCATTCTTTAAGAATTCTGACCTGTGTTAAAATCCTAATCGCAGTGCCTGTCTGCCTGCCTGCCTGCCTGCCTGCTTGCCTGTCTGTATGTATGTATTTATGCACTCACACACAACTTTTTAAAGTAATGTAATCAATGCTAATCATAACACAATCAAATGTGCATTGATTGTCTGTTAAACATCATAATCAATGAAAATAAGATAACTGATCCACGAGAAATTGCTAATAAGTTTAATAGTTACTTTACGGGTATTGCCCAATCTCTGGAGAAAAAAATCCCACTTGCATCATGCTCATTTGAGAAATATATGCCTGCAGCTCATCAAGACTCCTTCGGACTTAGTGATACCTCTCCTGAAGAAATAATACGCCTTGGCCAAACCATCCGTAATTCCCATGCCAAAGGAGTTGATGACATTGACCCTATTATTGCTGCATCCACTTTACCCAGTATAGCTTACCCGTTAGCAGAATTAATAAATTGTTCATTTAACTCTGGGGTCTTTCCAGAAGCCCTAAAAATCGCCAAGGTCGTTCCAGTATTTAAAAAGGGGGCTAGGGACGAAGTTTCAAATTATAGACCAATCTCGGTGCTACCGTACTTCTGTAAATTCTTTGAAAAAGCAATGTATGAACGCCTTAGTAGTTATATTACGAAAACAGAGATTCTCTTTCCTTCACAGCATGGTTTCCAACCTGGTCATTCTCCATATATGCCTCTACTAAGTATGCAGGATAAAATTTCAAATGCTATTGAAAATAACGAATACTCCATTGGACTATTCTTCGATCTTGCCAAGGCATTCGATACTGTAAATCATGCTATCCTAATAAAAAAACTAAATAATTATGGGATCCGAGGTACCCAGCTTGAATGGTTTATCAGTTATTTTATGAACAGGTCCCAGCTAGTTAGTTGTAATGGTTCTCTCTCGGACTTACGGAACATTAACTTTGGAGTTCCGCAGGGATCTATTCTAGGTCCCCTATTATTCCTAATTTATATTAATGATTTACCAAATGCTTCCTCCCTCATGTTCTTTATACTATTTGCTGATGATTCTAATGTATTTTATTCCCATACTTCTCTAGACTCCCTGTACTCTACTGTAAACACAGAGTTAAAATTCATAACTGAGTGGTTCCATGCTAATAAATTAACTCTTAACCTTGAAAAAACTAACTATATACTCTTTAAATCCCACAGGAAAGGCAGTCCTCCTGAACATTTAAGGATATGTATAGAGGGTACCCCAATCACCCAAGTAGTAACGACTAAGTTTCTAGGGGTGTACATAGATCAGCACCTTTCCTGGAAAGAACACATAAAAAATATATCTATCAAAATATCCAAAAATATTGGTATACTATCTCGCACTTCGCAACTAGTACCGCCCGAAATCCGTAAAACACTATATTACACCCTCATCTACCCCTACTTAACATATTGCAATATAGTTTGGGCTTCAACCTATAAAACCAGTCTTACAAGATTAATTATCTTACAAAAACGAGCAGTTCGATATGTGGCTCGAATCCCTTACGGGGCCCACACCAAAAATAAATTCCAAGAGCTTAATTTCCTGCAAATCGACCAGATAAGAAGTGCTCAGATAGGGGAGTTTATGTTCCGATATGATCGTGGCCTCCTACCTCCAGTATTTAATAAGTTTTTTCGTCACACTTCGGACATCCACTCCCACATGACTAGAACTTCTAATCTGTACCACAAACCTTTTGCCCACACAAATACCCGACTATTCTCTGTCAGATATATAGGGGCATCAACTTGGAACGAGATTCCACAGTCTATTAGGGAACTCCCTAATTTATGCCTCTTCAAAAGAGGGCTGCGTCACTTTTTAATTGGAAATGACTGACCCAGGGCTCCCAAGAACCTTTTTGATACAACAGCAGTTACTTATCCACCCCATCCACATGTTTAAAATGTTTGAAATTAACATGTTTAAAATGAGTTTAAATGTGAGCCTAAGTTAATTGTGTCATAGATATTCACACAAATTGACTGTTGACCTAATATGTGTGTTGCTGAGTCATTAGTTAAGATTTATCGTTTTGTTGTTTAATACGCTTAGTTTCAGACCAGTTAAATACATTGGCTTTCCTCATGAGGCTGTACTGCAACCTTAGGGGCCCTACTTAGCGGGGCCGTAAGACCCTTTCAGGGTCCCCTGTGTGACTCTACTTTCCCATTGATTGTGTACTACTGTTGTTTGTTGGTCACCAAATAAATGATTTGATTTTGATTTGATTTAGTAACCAATAGTAAATAGGAATAAAAACACTAACGAGTGGATTCAAAAGTCTGTCTGCCTGCCTGTCTATCCGTCTGTCTATCTGTCTATCTGCCTGTCTGTCTGGTGTATTTCGTCGTGTTGTGTCTTCCAGCCGAGATAAGGATTCCATCTGGAACCTGGATGATTGGAAACGTCGACTACATGGGTTTCTATCGGACGAGCTACGATGACGTCATGTGGAGACGTCTCATCGCTCAACTCCTGGCAGATCACAAGGCACGCGTGTCACCTTATCCATTGTTGTCATTCGTCATCAACAACATCTTCGTTGTCCTCATAATCAGCATTAAGATACTATCCTCATCTTCACCATCACCGTGACCACCAACACTACCTCTACGACCACCATCAGCATCATCACCATCATCATCATCATCATCATCATCATCATCATCATCATCATCATCATCATCATCATCATCATCACAACCATCATCACAACCATCACCACCACAAATAATCACCACCACCATTTTCTTATCATCATTCATCATCGTCATTATCATCATCAACATCACACATCATTTATCATCGTCTCCTCACTATCGCCATCATTGTGAACACCTCCACTACCACCACTATCATCATCACCACCATCATCACACAATCACCACCAAATCATCACCACCATTATCATCATTATCATCATCATCATCATTATTATCAGCATCATTATTATAATCAACATCAAACATCATAATTATATCGTTGTCATAAGTATCATAAACGTCAGCATTACACGAATCACGCGTATGACGTCATGCGGATGATAATGAGACAATAGGCTTATTTAAACGCTTGTAACGTATATATATATAATATATACATATATGCATACACACACATTCAAAATAAACGTCTCTGTTTGCCGCCAGATGTCGCATTGATGATCTCTATCATTGAGTAGATAGGGGTCGTTTTTCGTGATCAACCCTCCTTCTCCCCCAATAAATGCATTTATGTTATTAAACAATTAAAATGTAGAAAAATACGACTATGCCCAATGGAAACTCCCGAGAACTTAAAACGCCAAGAAATTGTTACCTGGCTAGCCTACGCCTCTGACCTCGTTAAACCTCCTTTTAAATCCTCTCAACTCACTCTTTATAAAGCCGTGAGTCAAAAACTCAACGGTGTATGCCTGTTATAGCCTCTGGCATGGTCTAACCACCTGTAAGCTTGTAAAGACAGGGAGCCTCTGGCGTGATTTCAATGTATCCGTAAGCTCGCCCACAGAAATGAAATAAAGAATAAACAATCAGAAGCACTAAGGTTGGCTTATGGGCCGATAGGGGTATACGCCCTTATTGGCTCGCTCTACAAAATGAGTGGTCCATCCCTTAGTGATTTAAGTGACAAGTAACCATCCGATGGGCTATAGAGGCATACTCTGAAGTCCTATTCGTTGTAAATGTGGTTGAATGGGGAATAAGCCTGCTATACAATTTGTACAGTACCAAGGCAGGTTGATTTTTCTCACTTGGACAAACGCATAATAACATCTCCTAGTGCAAAGGGTACATTTTAGCGCTCTACATAAATCAACTAATAAACGAGAACAGTTATTACACTTAACTAATGCAATTCTAAGCTAACTCAAACTCAGAAAGCAGAAATAGGAAATCCAAAAAGGAAAACACGACACTGGTCAATCGAAAAAACGCGAGGAATATAAAACAACGGAGTAACAGTAGCGAAAATGAAAACATGAGCTACCGTGGAATTTATGTCTAACACTGCGGGATAGACCTTTAGCAGGCGACACTGAGGTCGAAGTTTAAGATCATTTCAAGAGATTTAAGAATTCCAACCACCTCGAACAACCAAACTTCTATAACTAATCTAATCTAATCTAATCTGAATATTTGTAAAGCGCTTCTCACAGCAGAGCTATTCAGAAGCGCTCTCAGCGTGACAGGCCCGAGAAAATAGAAAGGTCTTTAAGCAAAGAGATGCCAGTGAAATCCCCTCCAAAATCCTGCTACGAATTGCAGGGGAAGGCCATTCCATATTGATGGACCCACTACAGCGAAATCCCGATGCTGGGTTAATGAGGTTCGCGACGTCAACGTAGAATATCCAATTCATGACAATAAAAATAATGCCAGTCTCTGACATTTCGGGATAGGCCAGTAACATACATACACAAATACATACATAGACTACATCTGGTGGATAACTTCTGCGCATGTCATCGGCCATGTCGGTCGACTGATCGACCTCTGTGTAATTTCGACGGATATTTTCATCCAAATGCAGAATTTGCTTAGTGACTTTCAACATGTTGGAGTTTATCATCACCGTCAGCGTCATGATAAACTTCTTCCTCCTGACCTTCCGCTTCTTCCTTCTGTTCTTTCTCATCATCGTTCCTGTGTTTAAACAGTGCCATAACTGTTCGACTCAGTCACCGTAACAATGTAACATCGTAACGATGGCCAGACGGTTGGTTATACGGCATCGAAGACGTTTTACACGGCATTGACTTTTAAAATCTCATTTCGAGATATTCTGAGGTTTCATTCTACTTCCATGGTGATTTTCTACGTTCAGTTTTGTTTCTCCATCCAGGTGTTCTCGGCATCCAACAGAGCTGGTCTAATCAATGACGCCTTTAATCTGGCCAGGTGAGAAAATCTTAATGCACAAATTGAAATTTCTTTGCGTCAGGCGGACAAGCTTATCTGTATTTTTATTAAATTTGATCCGCCGAAATGGATTTGTTTTGATTAAGTTTTGTCTCTCCATACATGCTTTGTTAGACCAGGATAACCCTTTCTTCAAGGTCAAATCCTAAGACCAACAACAATCCGCCACAATCTGTTTCACTCTGGAAAGATCTTCCCTCTATATTCCACAAATTCTCAGTTCCCATACCAATACTCCACTCACCCATCGTCTCTACCTCAGATGCCTCTACTTATCATGTGCACCCCAACAGGCTTTCCACTTCAAACTGAAGTCTCACATCTTCAAGAATTCCTATCATAATCCATCCAACCATCCGCCTTCCAAGCTTTCTCGCCCTCAACGAAACCCTCCGTAACGACTTCTCTGCCTCCTGTCTCTGGTCTCTCTGGGCTCTGGCAACCGGACTCAGACCTCCACAACACATCTCTGGACAACCCATCTGACATGACGCAGTGCTCGTGAATAAGATGGTGCCCTGCGCTCAGCTTTAGAGTAGTGCTTTAGAAATTCTGAGCTTACGATTACGATTACGATCGTGTCTAACTTATATTTACACGTTGCTATGTATGAATTGAATTTGCCAGAGCGAATTTACTCAGCTACGAGATTGCGTTCAACTTGACGGCTTACATGCACAAAGAGGAGGAGTATTTGCCATGGAGGGCTTTCATTGATGCTATCGACTTCATCAAGGGCATGCTCTCTACCAGCGACTCCTATGGAGCTCTGCAGGTATACGAATCCTGGCGATACTTACGTTTACGACCTCCATGATTTAACCTGCGTCACATGATGTATGGCTCCACTTAACTTAACTTATTTTAAACTTGATTAAATTGTCGGTTTTAGATCACCTCAGTTTCATTCACCATTATTCAGATAATCATAATTATATCACATTATTATATCATATTATTGCCTAACTTCATTACTAACTTCCTTGCTATCCTAACTTCATAACGTCGTTCACCTTACTTAACCTGTTCCGTAACCTATCTTCTGCTCCTAACTAAATTCTTTGCTTGAGTTTATGAGAAATTCATGCATGCGAATCTTTCTGACACTGACTTTTTGGAGTTTTTTTAATTAAGCATTACTGTTATTGTTCTCGTCACAGGAATACATTTTTGATCTGGTCGCACCGCAGTACAGGAGAGTCGGGATCTCAGACCAAGGTGACCTCTTGGACAGGTCAGTCGGTCGGTCATTCGGTCAGTCGGTCGGTTGGTCATCTATTAATCCATTCATCCATCCATCCATCCATCCATCCATCCATCCATCCATCCATCCATCCATCCATCCATCCATCCATCCATCCATCCATCCATCCATCCATCCATCCATCCATCCATCCATCCATCCATCCATCCATCAATCCATCAATCCATCTACCCATCCAACCGTCCATCCACCAACCAGCCAGCCAGCGAACCAGCCAGCTATTCCGTCATTCAGGCAGCTGATCAGTCAGTCACATAGTCAGTCAGTGAGCCAATCAGTTGTGTTTTTCTTTTGTAGGAACCTCAGGCGTTCCATTCTTGAAGCTGCCAGTTCCGTGGCTGTTCCAGACGCCATCGAATGGTGCAAGAGAACGTTCCAGGCATGGATGACCTACGGGACCAAGTGAGCCACGAATAAATTATTGAACGAAATAACGAATGAATGAACAAAAGGAGGAAAGAGATTGAACGAGCGGTCGAACGAACGAAGGAATGCATTGATGCAGATAACGAAGGAATGAATGACTGAATGAAATGAATGACATAATTGTATTGTATTGTATTGTATTGTATTGTATCTATCAATTTATATAGCGCCTTTCGCAGTGCACACCAATCAGAGGCGCTCAATAGTAGGAAAAGACAGATTCGTGAATAAAAACCCAACTAATTAACGAAATAACGAATGAAGGAGCGAGAAAAGAAAAAGATAGTAGTTGATAACCGCCATGCAGTGCGTATAATGATAACATAAAGACAATAATTATGCACCTGTTCTATTGTCTGTGGTGCAAAAAACCAAGACGCATGAATGAATGACTGAATGAATGAATGAATGAATGAGTGAATTGAAGGAGAAGACAGATGCGTGAATAAAAGCCCAATTAAAATATGAAAGAATGAACGTAGGAGCAAAAAAGGAGGTAGTTCTTTAACCGCCATGAAGTGCGTATAATGATAATAATTATACAGACAATGTACACCTGTTCTATTGTCTGTGGCAGAATTCCACCGGACTATGCGGTAGTCATCTATGCCGTTGGCATCCAAGAAGGCGGGGAGAGTGAGTGGAACTTCCTCTGGCAGAAGTCTCAGAGCATCCTCATAGCCTCTGAATCGGAGATCATGATGACTGCGCTCGTCTACACACAGCATCCTTGGCTTCTGTGGAGGTGAGCCCCTGCAGCAGGACCAGATGATACTAAGGACATGCGAATCCAGCTGCGTAACGATTGGGCAGAGGGGAGCAGCCGCCCTCTGGCGCAGCACAAAGGGGCGTCAAATTAGCTTTTAGTGGTACACAATACTATGGCAAGAACAATTAAAAGTCAATAAGAAAGTTAAAAAGGGCGCAGTCATCAACTCTTGCCCCTGGGCGCTGAAACCCTTCGTTACGCCACTGTGCGAATCACAAATTTTCAGTCGAATCGAATCGGGGATGAAAGTTCGAATTCGAGTCGAATCTCGAATCGAATCAGCGGTGGACCAGTTTGATGTAGCCTGTAGTGTGTACTTGATAGCACAGGCGTACCTTAGTAACACAGTTTTCAATAATATTATCAATATTATCAATGTAGTCCTAATAACTTTTCTGAGGCTTAAAATCAATTAGCTAAAAGTTAAGTTAATTAACGAAATTAAAATGATACAAATAGCTTACTTAAATTAAATTAAAGCCAATTATACTGTTCTTTTCTAGTTCCTTGTTCATTAAAGTTAGTGACTCACTTTAATGCCTCAATCACACGTTTACTTATTCAACAGCCGATCCATGTGCAGTAAACAGTTAGGCCTAGAGCAATTTTTTTAAACAAAGCGCGTCCTTTTCGAATCATAACGTCATTTTCGAATCGAATCGAATACTGCCGTCCGATTCGTTTTCGAATCGAATATCGAAGCCTCGCAGGTCCCAAGTTGATAGTCCCCTAAGGCCTGGTGGTACGCCTGAATCAAAACAACCTCAGCGATAACAAAATAACACGACATCGTTCGGCGGCTTCCATTGACCAATAGAGAATACGCTTTTCCTGTCTTCTGTAAACAGTTTACTGTATGATATTCTGATTCTAGCCTGATCAGATAAAGTCTAGTCTCGTCTAGCTCGTGTGTAACTGTAGTGTGGTCTAGTTCTGAGAGTTTACTATTGTTGCTATATGAAACATCGACCGACCTCCCGACCTAGAAATCTCCGAAGAATGTCCGATATCTGATAATGTTTTCTATAGCACGTAGTCATGTTGCCGTGATCGTATAGAGATAATATATGCATTATATAACAATACATACATATACACATATTGCTTATTTCATTTTCTGACATTACTATTTATGTCTATTCAACCATCATCCCTGTGCTCACATGGTACTCTACACATGTATCCCTAACTTAGCTGGACTTCTGTCCCTTTTGGGTATATATATATCCTATTGTTTCCCTCAAAAGTTTATATGCTAATCATGTGATCTGACTGTTTTAAATTTCCAAACTCATGATCGGTGATTATTCTATATCACTACTTGGAATCTTTTTCTGGAAACAAAAAAAGGATTGATTGATAATAATTATATATATATATATATATATACAGTATATTACATAATAATTATTTTGTGTCGTAGGTATGCGCGGTTTTCTCTCAACAGTTCTCTGATCCGGATGCAGGATGTGCGCAATCTGTTTCGCTACTTCTCGGCCACTCCTCTTGGAAGATCCGTTGCTCTCCAGTTCCTGCTGACCAACTGGGATGAAATCAACACCAGGTCCTTCTCCTAACCCTTCTCAACTACTTTCTTTTTCCTTCAGTCGTTACTTCGTTCATTAATTGGGCTTTTAAACACGCAGCTGTCTTCTTCTTCATTTCACTCATTCATTCCATTCAGTCATTCATTCCTTCGTTGTCTGCATCTCTATAAGAGCTCATCAGAATGTAACAAATTTGAAAAACGTGTTGTCCTGGTGTTTTATTGATCCTCCTGCTGAAGTGAAACACGATACTGTCCCGACTTACATTGCAGTCCGACCTCACTCTGCTTACCAGCCTCACATTCCCAACGCCAAGCCGTGTTACGTGGATGTAACATTTTAACGTTTGAGCATTTCTGATGTATGCCTAACCTTGAGTCAGGATAAGTTATTAGATACAGCGGCGGCGCCAGGATTTCAGGTTTGGGGGGATAAAGCTCAAAAAGCCATGGTAAGTTATTCCCATTGGGATGCGACGACCTTTCTTTGGCTTAAAACCTTTCCTTTGGGGGGACTGAACCGCAGTTAGGGGGGCACCCCTAGCCCCTCTGGCGCCGCCACTGATTAGATATTTGCGTTGTCTACATTACTCTGAATGTGACTAAGGCTTATCGTTTTAACGTAAATGTAAGATTCACATAACGCTTCGATATATTTTGCTTGTGTAATTAACGCTGTATATTGTGCTGCTTGTTAGATTCGGAATGGATCCTTTTCTGTTAAGAGACATCATCCACGCAGTCACAGGTTTCATCAATACGGAGTACGAATATCGCCAGGTAGCACAACCATATCTTACAAAAACCATGCATAATTTTTACATCTGCGTTACAGTAGTGACAATATTATTACAGGCTTATGTCTGTGAGTGTTTATTGTCTCTTCTTGCCATTTAGTATCTTAAGAGTGTGGCTTTAGGATGCGTGGATTGATTTCTAGTTTTGTCTGTAGTTGCTCCGAGTTTCTTCCTACGTGGCTGTTGGTTTGCTTATGGCTGCATTGCTTGGTTTTGAAAGCTTTCTAATTGCTTGAGACTGGCTTTTATATTGCTTTTGCATTGCTTTGCGTTTCTAGTTGGCTCGATTGTACCGGGATAGTCCTCCTGCTGGTGTTGCAAGTAAGGCAGCAGAGAATTCGCTTTCATTGGTCAGGTGAGAAACTATTCCCTAACGTTGAGTAAATAAATGATCATGATTATCTTTCCGTTGCTGCTATTGCTGACAATGATCAGGTCATGATGACTATTACAACGATGATGTTGTTGCTGTTGTTGTTGATGATGATGATGATGATGATGATGGTGGTGGTGGTGGTGGTGATGATGATGATGATGATGGTGGTGGTGTGTGATGATGATGATGATGATGGTGGTGGTGGTGGTGATGATGATGATGATGGTGGTGGTGATGATGATGATGATGATGGTGGTGATAATGATGATGATGATGATGACGACGACGACGATGATGATGGATAAGAAGAAGGAAACGAAAAAAGAATGTGGTGATGAAGATGATGATGATGGTGATGGTAGAGAACTATCAAGATGATGGTTATAGCGAATAAGCAGCCAATGAATGTGATGCTGACGATAAGGGTGAGGATAATGCCTATGACGAGCAATAACCGACATAAATAAATATTTTTGTTTCTTATTCTCACGGTCTCATAGGCCTTTCAAAACTTACATAGCAACGCTTGCTTGCTACATTTTTCAGCTCGAATATCAACTGGATGAAGACGAATTACAATACAATTAACGATTGGCTGAGGAGCTACGCACAGAAGAAGACTTAGAGATCGATCGCCTGATCGATTGATTATCGTTTCATCGAGTGATTGATTCTTTCCTCTTGTTATATCTTTGGTATGAAGCTGACAAGTCGGGCCAACGATAAGATCTGTTTATTTTTCGTACAATTGAAGCTATTTCTGTACATAGTTTGGCCAAAAGTCCACAGCTGGAAATCTTTTACGAACTGTGACGACTGAGAATTTTACAGACCAAGTCTTCGAGGAAGGACTTGATGGCCTTGGTCTTAAGGCACATTGAGGACTAATTTTGATGCCATTGGCCTTGGTTTTGAAGGTGACTCTATGGCCTTGGCCTTAACGGGTATGCGTTTGGTGTTTGATAGATACAGTCTTGGTCTCGCTGTTTTGGCCCACTCACCATGCCATGCTTAAAGACTATTGTAATGTGCAGAATATGATATATGTAGCATACCGGTACATTCTATGAATCTTGTAAATAATCCTGCGAAAGACTAACGGTTATACCCTAACGTACAAGAAATACATCGGCGAGAGAGAAAATTCGGCTGTAAGGATTCGTAATCGTAAACTTCAAATTCCTAAAGCACCACTCTAAAACTAAGCGCAGGGCACCAGCTTATTCACGAGCGCAAGAATTGGAGAAGAAATATCCTCAGTAGCAACGATTTTTGTTCGAGGTAGATATGATATATAGCACATATGAAGCCCATATGGAGATATTTCATGTGGTCATTACTGTCCTACGTATGACGACTCTGTTTGAGATTACCACGATAAAGCTGCAAAGCCTATAAGCTTGCAGAGGTAAACTAGCACATAAGGATTTACTAGCATAGGCTTGGAGGTGTAGACATACATAATAATTATCATATATAACATACATATACATGTATTTTAAAGCAAGAATCGTCTAGTATTAAAAACAACGAAACTGTTTTGTCGAAATGTGTTAAAAGAATTAGTATGAAGCACGTAAGAGGCGAGAATTTACAAGAAAAGGAAGACAAAAGAACTAGCAGCAAATGAGAGAATTAAAAGCAGACGGAGGATTAGCCTATTGCAGAAAACAGGCGAAACATGTGAGAAGAAAAACTAAGCCTAAAGAACGGGTATTACGATGATTATAAGTAAATCGGTTGATTGGATGGTTGATTGAATGGATTGAACCAAGTTGATTGTTAGCAAACGACTGATCTGTACACAGGCATTCGCTTAAATCAAAAAACATATTCGTTCATACGTTTATTACTATTATTTACATTGAAATGTGTCAGTTTTTAATAAATAAAATATATTGGTGTTTCCCAGTTTATTAAGACTTATATTGGTGTTCTGTGTGTACAAAACGTGTTATTGTGAGGGAGAGCTCTCAGCTTGAACCAGAGTCAGGCAAATAAAGCTGAGGAACCTCAACAATTGTCTCACATACATGTAGTTGATCAGTCATCTTCTTACATTGTGTCAGTATATAGGCCTATCTTACCTCATGGTAGTTGACCAGAAGAACTGTGTAATGTGATGTAAAAATGCAAACAAACTGACTTACCCTTTACGGGTAAAGTAAGATAATGTGTATGCGTGTATGTATGCAGGTATGTGTGTACATATCTGTGCAAGTGTATGTATTTGTGACGTATGTATTATGCATGTATTATGCATAATTTCGGAAGGTGCTTGCAGTGCTCTATATAAATGTTTTGTTACATCACATTGCATGGCAGGTCTGTACTTGTATAAATGTACCGTATGTATGCATGCATGCATTGTACTTTGTATCGTATTGTATTGTATTAATAGATTTATAAAGCATGCATACGTGTATGTATACATGCATTTATGCTTGAATGTGTGTATGTATGCATGCTTGAATGTGTGTATGTATGCATATCCTTGCATGCATGTGTCCAGACATTCAATATAAGTAATATCATCGCTGCTATTAGACATGGTCTGCATTGATCTAGTATGCATATATATTATATGTGTGTGCGTGTCTTTATATATCTGTGTGTGTTTGAACGTAATTTCGTCATGTGTATGCGTGTATCTGGACAATTAGTCAGCATAAACGATCATTTGACCTAAAAGAACAAGTTCAGTTTGGCAGCGAATGATGCCCGACTAGCAGGAAATTTCCCCACTGGCTGACACTCGCACACACATAGCACCAAATCAGGTGAGTCTCGTATTTAAGCAGTATCTTCAGGACAAAACGCGTACCTAAACAGTACCTTCAGGACAAAATGAGTACTTAAGTAGTACCTTCTGGACAAGACGAGTACCTAAGCAATACCTTCAGGAAAAAACGAGCACCTAAGCAGTACCTTCAGGTAAAACGAGTACTTAAGCAGTACCTTTCTGAGGAAACGAGTACCTAAGCAGTATCTTCAGTGCAAAACGAGTACCTAAGCAGTACCTTTAGAACAAAACGAGTACTTAAGCAGTACATTCAGGGGAAAACGAGTATCTAAGCAGTACCTTTAGAACAAAACGAGTACCTAAGCAGTACCTTCAAGAGAAAGCTAATACCTAATACTGTACTTTGTGCGTGCGCGATCACACATGTAAATCGAGCATAGGCTATAGGATCCTTCGACTCAAGCAGTCATGATATATTCGCTGATAAAATATGAAACCCTGAACACGATGCCATCAGTCAACTATGGACGAGAGTCCTTTGGTTGGGCTCCAAGTAGGCCCTATGTTCGTGGGCGCGCCATTGGTGACTCTTCTAATTTTCTGTGCATTTTGTTTTGCTTATGGACGAAATATCTATACGGTACGTAGAGACATTTAATAGCATATCGAATGGCGCAAGCAACGCTTATGCGAAGCAAAGAAAAGGCTCTATAACAAGTATTCAGTTACATAGACCTACACTGATATATACTCTCAACTGCCTTTCTATGTTCTGACCTTTCGGATGCATTTATCGTCAAGCATCATTACCACCTGAGACCATGACCACTTAACTTTGCGCTGCCTACTAAAGATGATACACATTTCATCCCTCTTGTCTTATACAGAAGAAGACGAAGAGCAGTCCCTTAAGCTAGCCCTGAGGCAGCCATGGGTATGAAGTGTTAGCGACTTCATTTTCTTAGCATCGGCAAATGAGGGTGGGTGGCCAATCCTCTCCCTCACCGTCTCATCTTCCCACCGACAGTGTACGGTCGGTGTACTCATTATAGAACCTCACCTTTAACACAATGTAAGTCATTGCCCTGCTAAATATAGCTATCTGTATAAATTTCTTACATTTTAAGTAACTGCAATAGCAATTTCTACCCTGTCCTGAATCTCTTTAAGTTCCCCTCGTGGTTAACGTTGAGTCATTGTCTGGTCTAACAATTTAATCGTTCATAACTTTTATATAAATATATTTAATGTACCATATAGCGGTGTGTCTAGCTGTTTTTGAACCATTAAACGAATATAATAATAATAATAATAATAATAATAATAATAATAATAATAATAATAATAATAATAATAATAATAATAATAATAATAACGCGCCCACTTATTTTTTTCAATCCTGATGGATCATATGTACCTCGGGGGGTATACTTTCGGCTGAGATTAAAGGAGCTTTGTGTCGTAGGCTTTGCATTCGGTATTAAAAGAAAACAATACGTTTTTAAAGGGGTTTTTAAAATTACGCAAGTACATTATTTATCTTAGAATTTATACAGCGCCATTACAAAATGCACTAGCTATCAATCGATGACAATGCTAAACAAATTCGTAGCCTGTCAATTCCAACGGCCAACACAAATAAAATATTACGTCTAACCATTACTCTATAGAACATTTTCTACGCGCTGCATCTGTCGACGACGGCTTATAAAGACCGTAAGCGGAGGGCGCTATATAAATTCTATAGAGATACATACGAACACACATGGAGTGAGTTAAAGGGGTGATAGGTCGACGCGTTATGATGTGACAGCAGGATTTGTGTATCTGCCGGGTAGGATGGAAAGATTTACTGGAAAAGGGCAAGTAGAGGTCGCCGATGACCCATACAGGAACCCCTGCATATCCCATAATCTCTCTGCACGGACGCTGGAGAGATGGAAGGGCTTACTGGAATGGGAACGGATGCTCAATACAAGACCCCCTGGATATTGCAGCTGGATGGTTCCGTTTGATCCAGGATTAGATGGATCGCAGCTGGATATCTCCATTTGATGCGAACGATTATTTTCGATGGACCGGTGGGTGCTGTCAGTCACGTCCAACGCTTGCCAAATGCCACGTACACGGAGTTTATTGCTCGCCGAATAGCTAGTATACATCGACTTCACAGATCAGGAAAGTGGTTGATTTTATGGATAGACGTTCTAATCGCGGTCGTTAACTTCCCATCTAGACAGAGCACAACAGCTAAGTCGTGGGAACCAACTTAATCGCAGGCTGATAACCCTTTTGAATAACGAGGACGGTGATTACAGAGATGATGACAATGATGAAGAAGAAGAAAATGGAAAAAAAAACAGAAAGGAAGAGAAGGAAATGAAGGCCACGGTGAAGAGAAGAAAGAGATATTAATTATTTAATCAATAAGTTTCACAAACGTACATGCACACACGCGCACACACACACCTACACACACCTACACACACATACACACACACACACACACACACACACACACACAAACACACATATATATATATATATATATATATATATATATATATATATATATATATATTTACAGTCTATCTAATTTGCCTGTTTACAATAAAGAAAGGTAAATTAGCCGCAATTGTTGTAGTAAATACTAATAGAGATATTAATTTAAGTCAGTAAGTATATTGTATATAAAAGTATAATGCTACATATAGGGTATACTGTCTTTGGTGGCAGCCTCAGCCAAGCTGTTCTATTATTCGCCCCTCCCATGCTGTATATGAAGGCCGATATTGATGATTGCTAGAGCCTTTCAAATGACTCTAATCCACGTTGTCCTAGGTCTACTAAGTGGTTTTCTTCGGTCGTGTCAGAGCTGGTTCATTGCTATCCACGCATCTTCAGTGGACCCACTATGGGTGCAGCTTATTCACGAGCGCTGCGTCGAGTCAGAAGGGTTGTATGCACCCATGCACCCATAGTTCAGTCTGAGCTTCCGGAAACCAGAAGTTGAACAGTAAGTAAGCCTTATGTTTTTTAATTGATGTTGTGATCTACTATTATCGGTAGCCTTATTATCTTCCGGAATGCTAGATAGGGACCGAGATTTTGGAACAATCGTCCAGCGTCTGTTCGCTTTCTTCAGTCGAGGGCGCTAAGGGAAGTGGCTTATGGTAATGATAACACTTCGGCACGAAGCGCAGGAGATCAGCACGGACGCGGGATCGCTTCCCACTACCCTCCCTGAGGTCGGCTCAGCCTTTCATTTGCTAGATGGCGTTGGTAAAATGAACAGTAGGACATGATGGACATGAATTCTTGGCTGCATGGCTGCCAAACAGTTAAATTCGACTCCTGTAATACCTTGTGAAGTTGTGATAATCCGTTCATATTATGAATTGTATAATCATAGCCTACTGAGGTGTGTCAGTTTGAAAGAATAAAAACGAAGATTACTAATTAATTATATCATTTCTTTTCTCAACTTAAGACTTACTTATTTCATACTGCTCATCTACCACAGGCTGCTGTACTCTGTCTTGATGGGCCAGTCTTCTTCGCGTATTCACCTGATTACGGCTTGACTTTCGTCAGACAAAGGTTGATGCCTTGTGCATCAGATTCTTGCGCAATAGAAATTACTACTTAGTGATAACGACAATAATACCGAGTAATATACTTTTTCTAGGTCTATGCTGACAATAATTCCAATAAGTAGTAGGCCTACTAATACCTAGGTCTTTAATCAGTGTCGCGAATCAGTTTTAACGCTTCGCCTGTTATGATAAATTACGCTGTCGTCTGAATTTCAAAGGCAGTCATGCCTATCGTATCTGAGACGGTTCCGTCTAAACGCAATCAATCAGCCGGGTTCGGGAACTGTCAGTCGCTTTGTATTCGGCGAGGTTTGTTCTCTGCATCAGGCCTTCACGATCGACTTGCCTTCGGGACCTTTCACTCAATGCTTCAAACAGGTAACTCTGCCTTTGTTCCCGTTCCCAGTGGAAATCTGACTGCGTTCGCTGCTGCAGGAGTCAGTCTCCCCAGAGAACATTTATCACTTCAGCTTCCGTTTAGAACGAAAACAGACCTATTGCGTCATATATCTACATGAATCGCTGCGTGTTTCGTTTTCTACCATTCGGTACAGTACTGAGCAAATGCACTTCAAAGTACTATCAATAACTTACAACTCCCTGCAATACTCCCAGCCCATATAATATATCTTCTCGAACCCTTCACTATCCAGCTAACCCGCTGGATATCCGATCATCCTTCTGTTTCAATCTTTCTCGACCCTCGGTCACTACTCATCTCAAGCTATCAAACCGAGACATATCCCATACTGCACCACGTCTCTGGAACGATCTTCCTCCTCCTGAATTCCGCAAGTTTTCTGTTCCTCCACCATCATTGCCAATCACCCACCATGATCTGCCTCGGGCTCCTCTATCCATCACCCTCTGGCCTTCAACTCAAAACCGAAGTCTCACCTCTTCAAGATTTGTAACCACGACTCATCTGAACCTCCACTTTCCAATTGTCGACCTAAACGACATCAACCTTAACAGCTACTCTGTCCCCTCTAACCATCTGGCAAACAGACTCGGACCTCCCTCTGACTACCCTTTGTACACCTCTCTGACGTGACACAGCGCTCGTGAATAAGCTGGTGCCCCGCGTGTGGCTTTCGAGTGACGCTCTGGAGTTTAAAGGTTCAAAGTTTATGATTAACGGTCACGTTTGAACTATTGAGTCTCGAGTTCTAGTTTAAATGCCGTGCAAGATGAAGCTGAAGGAGGTCGTGTAGGTTAAGCTGTGGTCATTACATATAATTGAGATCTTAAAGTACGACGAAAGCAGAGAAGATGACACGATACAACGTCTAGGCATAGGGACACTGTCAGTTAGGCATACAGAGGCGTATACCCAATGCAACATGGGATGCCACCGCATTAGACTTGCAAATGCAGCGTAGATCTCTCGTACGAATGCATTGCAAAGCATTACATTCCCTGCGACCACCAAACGGGTGGTGATAGGTTTTCCTCTATGATTTATGTAGCGTCTTTTCATAAGGAGATTCTGCTCAAGTATAAAACGAGAAACGCGTCGATTATCTAGCAGAACAGGGATTCGAATTTCGAATCCAGTTCATGGAACTTGCAAAATCCGGCCACAAAAAAATCCCCCCAAGTTATGTACAGATTTTCGCCTTTGGCTGTTTGTGAATAAATTGCATGGAGATTGAAATGAAGGGATTGTGCAAAAGAAATCTTCAGTTCTCTTGAACATGGAATAGAACTTGAATTATTATCAATGGTAATAATTAGACCAGTGATCCCGCTGGATGATCTTTGGCGCCAGTTGCCCAGTCGACGGAAATGGAGGGGCATTTCACCACTCATTTTGTAGAGCGAACCAATAAGGGCGTATACACACCTAGCGGTCCATAACCCAACCTTAGTGCTTCTGATTTTTTATTCTTTATTTCATTTCTGTGGGCGAGCTTACGGATACATTTAAATCACGACAGAGGCTCCCTGTCTTTACAAGCTTACAGGTGGTTAGACCATGCCAGAGGCTATAACAGGTACAAGTAACACCAATTTGAGTTCTTGACTCACGGCTTTATAAAGAGTGAGTCGAGAGCATTTAAAAGGAGGTTTAAGGAGGTCAGAAGCAAAGTCTAGCCAGGTAACAATTTCTTGGCGTTTTTAGATTTCGGGAGTTTCCATTAGGCATGATCGTAGTTTTCTACATTTTTATTGTTTAATAACATAAATGCATTTATTGGGGGAGAGGGAGGGTTGATCACGAAAACACCCCTATCTACTCAATGATAGAGATCATAGCGACATCTTACGGCTTCAAGAGACGTTGATTTTGACCGTATAATATATTTATATACAACTATATATGGTACGCCCATATATATATATATATATACTAGCAGTTTTACCCGGCGTTCGCCCGGGTTTTCCTCAGCGCCCGTGTATTTGAATTTAACGACATCTTCGTCAGCGCCCGTGAATGTTTAATTAAGCTTAGCCTATTCGTCGTTAATTGCCACAATACAGTCAAACCGCCGTAGGTGTAGTAGGCCTACAGTCACAGTACTGTTGACAGTATGTAATAGTAGGTCCCCCCCAACTTCTAGACTGATTCGAACCCAGTTCTTGGAACTTGGCGCATCATATCTCGGTAATATTAGCATAAACTAAAATCTGTTAAGTTTTGAAATTTCTACTTGTATTTTGAACTTCGAATGAAAATTCCTGAAAATCAAAGAGCGTGTCTTACTGCACAAGCCTCTGAAAACTGCCACGGACATGAAGATCCACAGACTTTATTTTTCCTTACCCTTGGCACATGAGGGTGGGTCACGAACCCTCTCCCTGTCGCCTCCAATCCTTCCACTGATAATAAGGTACAATCAGTGCTTTCATTATAGCTTTTTCATTTGGAATGAAACTGCAGCGAAATCCTGGAAACAAATTAGGAGGATTTGAACCATGGCCTCTCTTCTGACAGTTCAGCAAGCGAACCATGGTTGGGTTTACCATGTTCAGACAGGCAGGAAACACCTTGAAGTGGCGCTATAAAAACTGTCCGTACTTTGCAGTGCATTATTTTTCATTAGAAGATAGAAGAACAGTAGCCGCATTATACTTAGCATGCATGAGCACTCGACTGTGACAAACGATGCCCATAGTAGCTACACAACTCGGGCTATCGATTCCAAACATGCGATCGATGATGCTCGATGCTCTTGATGGTTGATCGGTTTCATTTAATGAGCGGTTGCGGAAGCTGTGATCAGCTGCTCCTGATGGTCACCCAGGCAGAACCAGGCTGGCAACCCGGCGGCTCTCACGCGCCCGACGCTAGACCCATTATTTTCGACGAACGGAAAATTACAGGACTTAAAATCGAGGAAATTGCTCGTATCCAGCGCACGCGTCTCCTACTTAGTCTGACGGTAATGGCGGACCAGTTTGATCAAAGTGGCCGCACGGGGTCGCTAATTGACCATCGATATGTAGGCTACGGCATGACAGACGCTTTCGACAAACGGCGCTATATCATCGCTGATAAGCCAGTAGAACGTTGTCGGCTGCGGTGGACCGAGAACAGGGAAGATCGCGCAGGAATTATAGGGTACGAAAGATATTTATCTACACGGCATCCTACACGGGCATTCATACAAATGCACACATACAAGCAGAAACACGTACACGCATCCATGTGTATTTGGTATGCTAATATATCTATGATAGATGCTGCTCTATATGACACTGAACGTTTTGGCCAAGATATCATGTATGTAGGCCTATGCGTAATAGGACATTTTATGATGTGAATACTAATATGAATGCTATTATAACTTTCATGAGTACATGCACAGATGTATTAAAACTATTAACCTAACTTATATTATTCATTCAATTAATTAATTCATTAGTAGGTTTTATATAGCTCCCCTTCAAGTCCATATCTACTCAGGAGCGCTCTCAACCCAACCCCAGCTAAATAGATATAGGGGTCTGCAATATTATAAGTTAAGTAGGCCTAACCAAGTACATTCTTTATTGTACCAGCTGCATATCCGCATACTTGGTGTACCTATGTTTATACAGAGTGTAGCATTGTTACTGTAAACGATATGCGCGTGAGATTGTCCTAATAGGTCTACTAAGTAGTAGTATATTATTGTTAATGTCAGCGTTAGTATTCGTGTCAGTATTTGACGACGATACTGATAGTGATGATATGTAATTACGTATCGATGTGGTAAACGTTGAGAAATCGTAAACGACGGCGTTGGAATGAACTGACAAGAAAATAGGTGTGACGTCAATGACAAGAAAATAGGTGTGACGTCAATGACAAGAAAATAGGTGTGACGTCTTTGGAATTCAATCTTCTTTGACGTCTGTGACGTATTAACGACTGCGAGTCTTGGCCTCCGTCTCTTGGCCTCCGTCTCTTGGCCTCCGTCTCTTGGCCTGAGAAGATAGATGTTCGTTTCTGCAGTGTAGGTCGTTGATCATTTCGTGCCAACCGATAATTCGGAGATCTGTCATATAAAACGTAGCAGGCAATGCATTTCGTCCATCAGGAAACGACTAGAAATTATACAGAAAAAGACCTGGAACGAGTTTTGAGCTGAGCTCTGCACAGGGAAGAGGGTCCGGGGATAAACGTCACATCGTTGATACGGTTACAGTCGCAGCATGAGTTTGCTTTTTATAGCAATTTTACCATAGTTGCTGTCATTAGACCTGTCTACTATACTATTACTGCAACAACAACTGCAACAACAACTGCCACAACTACAATTATGGTAATCGTCGTTGCTATTTTCGTCATCAATGTCGTCTTATTATGCCTTATATCATTCTCTGTCGTTTTCTTTGTGATGATAATCGCTTTGGCTGATTTCCGTCCGTTACCAGACCTATTGTGACTGACGATGAGCGATTTGGCTACAAGAAAATTGGATCAATAATTGTTCCACGTCAGTCGCATAACTACCTATGATACCCTCCCTTCTTACACTCTGTATCTTCACTGCTCTTTTCACACAGACTATACACAGCACAATCCTTTTCCTTTCTTAGAGCATATATATCATCACTGCTTTCCCTATTCACACACCTACACCATCGTTCCCCGTTCTCAGTATACCGTCATGCTACCTGCATGCTTCCAGTGGCGTAAATCATGGGGGGGGGGGGCAGAGGGGGACTGTCCCTCCAAAGTTTTGACTTAAGCCCTTCTGTCCCTCCAAAATCCGGCTCGCGTAGATACTTTGCCCCCCCCAAGTTATGTATAGATTTTCACCTCTGCATGCTTCACGCAGTTATATATTCTCTGCTGCCATGTTTTTCACTCTTCTTGCTCCCCCAGGTTTGCTACCCCTCCGCGTATCTACGCCGTATCTGTTCCGCTGGGTTACTCGCTTTCTACACCTTGATGCTATATTGCTTCCCCTCTTTCAAATGCCTATGCTTATCACCATTTTACCCGTTTATAGGCTCTGTAGTTTCCCTTTCTCGCTTATCTTCACCGCCATCAAACTCCCCCACAACTGCGATAATCGCGTAGACGCCGCGACTAACGATCCGGCAAATGGAATGAAGCAATTAGAGACAATCGAAAATCGCTAAGCGGCTTTCGCTTCTTTGTCTCCGGATGTTCCTTCCTTCGTCGGATTCGTTCTGGGAGCCAG
Organism: Aporrectodea caliginosa; assembly: GCA_020284085.1. NCBI lineage: Eukaryota > Metazoa > Annelida > Clitellata > Crassiclitellata > Lumbricidae > Aporrectodea > Aporrectodea caliginosa. The sequence continues at coordinate 827,623 of JACEVL010006450.1, forward strand.
TTCCACCGGTCGACGCTCGTTTCATTTGCGCCGCTAATGGACGGTTGGTGTTGACAGACTGAAATTAAATATCGTCTCTGATGGAACAGATGCGCGATCAGGTTGCTGCTCCTTTCGACAGATTCATTCTGACGAACTATTTTCTAGTTACTTTTCTACAGCTACTTTTCTACAGCTTCTTCACTAAAGCTACTTTTCTGCAATTACTTTTTTTTATAGCTACTCTCTAAAGCTACTCTTCTATAGGTACTCTCCTATAGCTAATTTTCTACAGCTACTTTTCTACAGCTTGTTTTCTACAGCTTGTTTTCTACAGCTTCTTCTCTAAAGCTATACCTTTCCGTAGCTACATTTTTACAGCTACTTTCCACAAATACTTTTCTATAGCTAGTTTTTGACAGATACTTTTCTACAGTTGCTTTTCTACAGCTACTTTTTCTATAGCTTTTATATATGTGCTTGTTTATGACTATATATACATCATGATTCGAACTATAAACTCCCCCAGAGTTATCTCATACCTCAGCCGACTGAAATCTTTTGCTTGCCATTTCTGCACAGTGCATACTCTCTCAGATCTTAGTTATTCAGCCACCAGCCACTGCTATTCATTGCAACTTAAAAAATTCTAACGATGACTTGTCTTGCTTTGGCAATTCCTCTATCCAATTGCTATCCCTTACCAGAACTGATCATCCTACAAGACTGAACTATCAAAAAGTATCGTTGGATTATCAATACATATCGTTTCGCTCATAAATAATTCTCGCCGGTCAAATTAAACTGCTAAATCACTTCTAACAATCTGAAACTCTGTCATCTCACCATTGTCTCTGTTCGTACCAAGGCTCCTGTTCTAACAAATTACTGTATTGAGCAACACCCTGTATGTTTATGTGTAAGTATTTATCTATGTGAATATGTGTGTGGGTGTATGTATGTATGTATGTATGTTGTATGTATGCATGCATTATAGTGCAGTGACGCATAGAGCTACTGAGATCCACTCAAGGCCTGAGGCGATTCGAGCGTTGATATGAATCAGTTTCATCGTGCAATCAACAACTGTTTCAATTCGGTTCTTTGAAGTCGTCTCTGCAGAGAAAAATTCGTTTGGATGAGAATGAGCTGCAGGCAGAGAGTCTCATGGTTTCAATTCTATCGATCTAATCAACGCATTGTATCCTGAAATGGGAGAGAGACAGAGGTAGGAATGAAGATATTGAGTCATTTGTGGGAGAGAGACACAGTGTGTGTGTGAGAGAGAGAGAGAGAGAGAGAGAGAGAGAGAGAGAGTGAGAGAGAGAGAGAGAGAGAGAGAGAGAGAGAGTGTGAGAGAGAGAGAGAGAGAGAGAGAGAGAGAGAGAGAGAGAGAGAGAGAGAGAGAGAGAGAGAGAGAGAGAGAGAGAGAGAGAGAGAGAGAGAGAGAGAGAGAGAGAGAGAGAGAGAGACTGAGAGGAAGACAGCGAGAGAGGTGAGGGGAGGAAGATAGAGTTAGAGAAGAGATAAATAGCTAGAGAGAGATATAGAGACCAAGAGTTATGGATAAAATAGAGTGGATAAAATAGAGTGCGACATTCGCAGAAACAGGTGGCGAGAAAGAGCGCGTGCCAGGAGGGAGACAGACAGACAGACAGACAGACAGAGAGGCAGGCATGCAGAGAGGCAGAGAGATAAAGAAGAGCCGCGATGAAGGTTGCAGGATAGAGTCGTTAGTTTATTTTAGCGAAAGTGGAATACGCAGTTCTTCCGCCTCTGGCCAAAAACTTTGGACGAGCAGTAGTGGGAGGAAGAGGAGAAAGGGTGTAAGACGGATGGAATGGTCCTAGCCTGCCCTTCCGGGCCACCGTGGCATCAGGTGGGTGCCATGCTGGCAGAGAAAGCAGACGGTGCAGAACGTATAACTTAAGATTAACCAGATACATCAACGTACGAAGAGAAACAGTCAAGCGAGTGCATGACGCGGTGCAGGCAAGGAACCAGAGTGCAAGATACTATACATCAATGTATGTATGTATGTGTAAATGTGTATGCCTGTGAGCATGTATGTATGTGTGCATGTATGCGTATTTGAATGGATGAATGTGTGGAAGAATGTGTGCATACATAACCGAAGACTTTTCTCTATGATCAGGCCTGGCTCGGGAGCGCCTCTGGGTAGAACCCTTGAAGAGGCGCTATATAAATCTTATGATTGATTGATTGATTGATGTTTGTGTCTGCATTTATGTGAGCGTAAGTCTGTGTGTATATTGTACATACATATTCATACATACATAAATACATACACGCATACGTACATACACATACATGCATTCACACATATACACATACATGCACGTTAATGTATGTGTGTATAGAATAGAATAGAACATTCTTTATTGTAGAACCAATTGCAGCAGCATTTTGGCTAACATGAAAATTTAAAGGATTGCTTTCTCTATAATCTGGATTGGACTATTTGAGCAGCCTATAAATTGTTTGTTCACATGTTATGTACGTATGTATGTAACCATGTATGTATATGCATATATGTATGTGTATGCGTCTACCCTGTTAGAATCTCACTAGGTCGCTGAAAACCGCGCAGTACACATGCACAGTGCTCAGCCGTATATCAGAAGGTAACAGAGCTGCGCAGAGTACAAGTGTCAGAGTCAAAGAGGAAAGGCAGTGTTTTCCCATTTACTAAATGAAAAGAGTCTTCATGGGTGGCAAAGTGAGTGCAGAGGTTGAAGGATATTTCGACTGAAACATGAATGCGAAGTCAGCCATGGACGACCTGAGACCACATCAAGGTGCAAAAAGGAAGAAGCGAAGACAATGGAAGGGAAGTTATCGACATCGGAGGATGAAGATACGGAGGCTGTTGGAGTCGAGATGGATGTTTATAAGATAAGATGGAGGAAATGGAAAGAGAGATATGAGATGAGAAATAGTACAAGAACGAGATAGCGGCAGATGGGTTCATGGCAGGGTAAAGAATGACAAGGAGACAGAGAGAAGGGCAGCAATGGAGGGAGGAAGATAACATGAAAGACAAAGAGGGGAATAGAGAAAGAGAGAAAAGAAAGAGACAGAGACAGGGCGAGAAATGGGGCATAAAGAAAAGCAGGGAGGAGGCGGTAGAGATACTGGGAGGACCTCGGTGAAAAAGAGGGTGCTAAAAGGTATGGAGGAAGGGATACTAAAGAGAGAGACAGAGAGACAGACAGAGAGACAGGGAAACAGAAGCAGATGCAGAGAGAGACAAAGACAGAGAGACAGAGGCAGAGAGGGACAGAGAGAGGGAGAGACAGAGAGAGGCAGAAGCAGAGAAAGAGACAGAGGCAGAGATTCTAACAGGGAAACAGAAGCAGATGCAGAGAGAGACAAAGACAGAGAGACAGAGGCAGAGAGGGACAGAGAGAGGCAGAGACAGAGAGAGGCAGAAGCAGAGAAAGAGACAGAGGCAGAGAGAGAGAGAGAGGGGGCGTATACGAACCGATTGATGGAGGGAAAGAGTGGGCGTTAGGGAGTAGGTCGTGCAGGTTAAGCTGTGATCATTACATATAATTGAGATCTTAAAGTACGACGAAAACAGAGAAGATGACACGATACAACGTCTAGGCATAGGGACACTGTCAGTTAGGCATACAGAGGCGTATACCAAATGCAACAGTGGATGCCACCGCATTAGACTTGCAAATGCAGCGTAGACATCTCGTACGAATGCATTGCAAAGCATTACATCCCCTGCGACCACCAAACGGGTGGTAATACGTTTTCCTGTATGATGTATGTAGCGTCTTTTCATAAGGAGATTCTGTCCAAGTATAAAACGAGAAACGCGTCCATTATCTTGCACCGGGATTCGAACCCTGTTCCTTCAGATTGATAGCCATGCAGAGAGAGAAAAGCACACAGAAAGACAAGCAGATAGACAAACAGGAAGGCAGGAATACAGAAAAACTTACGCAGACACACAAATTATTCATCATTATTATTACACATTGATTAAACGCCACTATCGTATGTATGTATGTATGTATGTATGTATGTATGTATGTATGTGTGTATGTATGCATGTATGTACGTATGTATGTATGTATCATAATGTATGTATGTATGTATGTATGTATGTATGTATGTATGTATGTATGTATGTATGTATGTATGTATGTTTGTATGTATGTATGTATGTATGTATGCATGTATGTACGTATGTATGTATGTATCATAATGTATGTATGTATGTATGTATGTATGTTTGTATGTATGTATGTATGTATGTATGTACGTATGTATGTATGTATCATAATGTATGTATGTATGTATGTATGTATGTATGTATGTTTGTATGTATGCATGTATGTATGTATGTATGCATGTGCGTATGTATGTATGTATGTATGTATGTATGTATGTATGTATGTATGTATGTATGTATGTATGTATGTATGTATGTATGTATGGATGTTTGTATGTATGCATGTATGTACGTATGTATGTATGTATCATAATGTATGTATGTATGTATGTATGTATGTATGTATGTATGTATGTATGTATGTATGTATGTATGTATGTATGTATGTATGTATGTATGTATGTATGTATGTATGTATCAATCAATCAATCAATCAAAAGTTTTTATTGCAACCAATAATATTATTGTAACAAACGGACAAGAAGAGCAATTACACACATTTAGCATCAAATTGGCTACAATGGGAGGCCCAAAAGGGATCAGAATCCCGCTGAGTAGGGTCACCCAAGTAGCGATATTCATATACTAATGTTAGGACAACCGATGAAAGTAATAAAAGTCCTTAATTGATATGGTTATTCACACAATAGATAACTGAAATTCATTTGTTTAAATCAGTTCGATTAAAG